>PISX010003717.1:0-132644 GCA_004024625.1 Mellivora capensis
TCACAACCTGCCAGAAATGTTTTTGGTGCCACTGAGTTTCTTGGATGACAAGAGCCAGGTGGTAGAGCCACGTCCACTGGAGCGTGGACCACATGGAGTACCATCCCTTGCTCTGGGCCTTCTCAAGGAGAGAGGGTTACAGCTTTGTAGGCCAGTACATGGAAAGAAGCAACCAATCAAATGTAACATATGTTTCCTTCAACAGCCACTGAAATCCAGTAAACAGTAGGGGCTCTGTGATGTAACAACTTTCCATTCCCAGTGCACATGTTATCCAATATGTCCAAGGCCACTGGACATACCTGGCCTCCGCCACCCCAATTTTACTGAGGTGTCAGCAGGCCCTTGCATTTTCTGGAGAATTATCACCATTTTCTAGCATCTGGGGTACCTGTTAATTTTTGCTCTCCAGATTCAGTCAACACGATGTCATCGATGGTAGACTAGCATAATGATGTCTCATGGGATGATGAGATGATCACTATTTCCTGCAAATTGGTAGCACATGGCTGAAGAGCGGGCATACACTGGGGCAAGACAGTGGAGTTCTGCTCTGGTGTTCTCTGTTTATTGCTTGTTTTGTCTCTATTTCAAATTTTGCTGTTTTGTATATCATGGGGTTTTTTTGCATCAATTTTAGTTCTATAAAATATTGCATTAAAATATTATTTATCTTGGTTACTGAGTGCTTTGACATTCCCTCAAATTTTGTGTCTGAGGTGAGTGCTTTGCTCATCTCATCCCAGCCCCATCCTGACTGACATATAGAGAAGATGCGCCCATTAGATCAATGCTGCTTGCCAAGTGTTTATAAGATCATATTTGGAACACTAGCCACAGTTAGAGTTGACATAAAATGAATGATAATCTAAGGTCACTTTGAGACCCACCTGCTTTTTAAAGTAGCTAATTATGAATTAAGTCATCACTGTTACATCTTTCAAGTCATCGATGGTAACATTTATCCCTGCAATTCTATCTACCAGGGAGGCAATATTGCTTTCTTATTAGGGACTGGAGCTCCAGGAGTTTCTGCTTGGCCCTTTCTTCTGTACGTCTTAAAAGCTTTGCCTCTGTGGCTCAAGGAGCCCAGGTGGGAATTCTATCATTTATTAAGGATATGCCTGTCATTTATATCTTCAGGAACTGAAGATATTTCCACTGAATTGGGTTTGGTAGTTTCATTGGGCCTCGAGCAAGACCAACAAGGGTCAAAAACTGCACTTGCATCTTGTCAATCCCTTTCCCAAGTCTATAACTGGTAGCTGTAGCGTCCTGGCTGATCAGAAGTTAGTGTTTAACTCAGAACTAGGATTTCCTCTTCTTCAAAATTTGGGGTATTTCCTTTTCACCAGGAAAAATGGCTGCAGGTTCACGGTGGAGGGGGGAAGCTAAGAGAAAAAAAAAACTATGCATACATACTTGGGGTGTTCTTCCTTAAGGGTATCTGGCCTCCTTTCATTTATGGGATCCTAAATTTATAAATCAACTTAGATCTGGTAATTGAGTGAAAGGTTATGACTCACTATTGTGGTAGATCAGGTCAGGTTTCCATTCATTAAATCAGGAGTTTTGTCAGTTACAGAAGGATCTCATGGGCTGCCCATCCATTTGTGTCCTAGGGCTCTTGCTCAATTATATAATGCCAAAGATTGTTGTGAATTACAATTTCTAGTTACTATACAGGTCTTGCTATGAATTCTGGTAGTCACCCCAGCTGTGTCTACATTGGGTCAGTGCTCCCATCTAGTCTTTGCTAGCCCAGGCCCTTAATTACCCCCATTGAGATTAGCAAGCTCATTTTGACCGCAATATGTCACACTAGCACCCTCGCCTAGAGAAAAGAGCTAATAAGGTTGTTTTAAAAGATAAGAGGGCTTGAGTAGCAAATGTGGAGGGAGCGCTGGAGTTGGAAAAATCATATTTTCTACCCATCATAGTAAAGATTAGTTCAGGGAGAAAATCATCAACTGATGCTAAAACAAAGGGGGAAATTGTGATGAGCATCAGAATATTTGCACTGTTCTTAAAATGTCTCTCCACAGACTGCTTATTAGTTGCTAGAGAAAGCACAGTAATTGTAAAGTGGGAAACCTAGAAAAACAACTTGATTGGCTGATGAAAATTTACATCGCCCATGGGGGGCAGCCAGACATCCTGTGCCTCCCAATATTATGCTCTGAGAAGGACACAACATCAATTATGCAGTTGTCTAGCCAGGAATGCATAATGTGAATCTAAACATGAGGAAATATTAGACAAACTGCAAATGAGGAGCATTAAAATAAAAGGAAGGACTGTATTTGTCAAAAATCTCAATGTCAGACAAGAAAGACTGTGCATGTTTCAGACTAGAGAAGACTAGAGTGACTTAACAACTAAATGCAAGACTGGATCCCGGGCTCGAGGGTAAGGATGTGCTAGACAGGGCATTATTGGTCAATGGACAAAATTTAACTATGGGAATTAGATCAAAGCTCTGTATTCATGTTATATTTTTTTGATTATTTGATATGGCTTTATTTTCTGATCATCCAACTGTGTCCCACAACCAGCCTGAGCGCTCAACAGTCAGCGATCCTGACAACCCAACCCACCTTGGGGAGGGATGAAGGGGGAAGGATGAGCTAATGCTGGTGCCTGCATCCAGCACCCCAGAGGTGATCAGTCTGGCTGGGCACTCAGTAAACAGTCTCGGGGTGGGGGAAGGCCACCCAGCGGGACACAGAAAGGGGGAGAGGCAAAAGAGAACCTGTGGCCCGCATGTCTACCCCTCCTTAGGCCCGGCTTGGCCAACATCTGGGGCCTGCAAGGCTGGGATGGCAGCCCTGCCAGGAAGTCTGGCTGGAAAAAGGCAGGAGGTCCCAGGTGGAGGCAGAGACGCCATCCTCCAGGAGCCTGTCCCTTCCAGCAAGTGGAGAGTTGGCTTCTGGGTAAGGAGTGGCTGGGCGGCAGACCGGAAGATGGCAAGACCTTCTTGGGGGCAGAGGAGGCCGGTGCCTGAGCACCTCACCCCTCATCCCTCATCTTGACCTTCCTCCCTGCACAAAACACCTAATGGATTATACTGCTAATGAATCAGTACACGGGGAAGAAACACCTGGGCCTTCCTGAGGTCAATTTCAGCGGGGCTGGAGGTGTCCTCCTCACGCCCCTCCCTTATGAGGCACCTGATCTGTGGGGTTCAGGCCCTGACTCTCCTCTCCAGGTTCTGGGAAGGGCAGCCCTGCCAGCCCCACGGTCAGTTGCATCTCCTCCAGAAAACATTCTCCCTCCACCCCCAGTATGGACGCCCTCCTAGGACCCTGAAGCAGAAGCTGCCCCAGAACACATACTCTTTTCTACAGGTGAGGAAACAGGCCCAGAGAGACTGAGATAAGAGGCAGAGGAACCAGGGGGCCTACTCTAGGGCTGCCTCTTGCCCCAGGAACTCTGAAGGCACTGGGACCCTAAGGGGGACAGGCCTAAATTCCCTGGGGTGCGGCAGGAGGGCAAAGGCAGTGAGAAGCACAGGAGAGGGCAACTGGTGCAAGGAGCCCGACAGGGAGACCACTGGGTGTTCAGAGCACCAGCTGTCCATGGGGACTTGGGGGACATGCATCCAAGGCTACACCCTGAGCTGGTCCCCTCAGCCCTGGCCAAGGCGGGGGAGACGCAAGGCTTCTGAGGAAGGGGCCAGAATCAGGGACCCAGAGGCTGGCCCTGCCCTCCTTCAGACAAGAGGAGAGGGCAGGGTGGAGGACAGACACAGAGTTGGGAGTCCCTGGTCAGCATTGAGGGTAGGAGTAGGGACACTGAGGCTGCACATTTCCTCTGTCACTCTGCTCACAGGCCCCGAGGACCATGGGGTCACCTCCAGGGCTTGGGGCTCAATGGCAGGCTCATTCCCAAGTCCATGGCCTGGCCCTGGGACTTCCACCTAAATGCTCCTCCAAGAGAGTTCAAAGGACAAAAAGGAGAAAGACTCCCCAAGTCATCAGGAGCAACACACAAAAGCTCTGTGATTCCAGGTTGGGGCCTCTCAGCAAGGGGTGAAGCCCTGCCTTCTTGCCGGCTGCGGAGCAGGGAGGGGTGGCACGTCCAAAGCTCCCTGCGCTGGTAGGTGGCCGCGGCACTCGGCCACCTACCACCTACCAGCGCAGGGAGCTTTGGACGTGACTGCATTCGGGAGCAGTCCCTGAACTGTTTTGTACTGGATGTTGAAGTGCTGGAGGCAGTAGGAGGGTTTGAATGAGGTCAGGTGCAAACCCTGCCTCAAGGAAGGCCTGAGGGCCACCTGCAGGGTCACCCGCTTCTAGGCAGGATGGGAGAAGGGGGATGCCGAGGACTCACCTGGCCAGGGTAGCCCTCCCACAGAGGCCTTGCTTTCCACCCAAGCTCCTGCTTGCTCACCTGGACTGCTGTGTAGGTCAGGTAGTGTTCTCGCATGCCGAGGAACGTGCAGTATTTGTCCACCAGCTGGGTGGCTTGGGGCTGGCTGGTGAGCCATCCCATTGCCAAGTCCAGCTGTTTCTGCTGGATCATCTGCTCTAGGAAGACCAGCATGTCTCAGGGGTTCCCTGCGCCGGCAGGTTATAAATGATTCGGGTCAGGGCTTCTGCATTGAGCCTCAAGTTGCAGGTCAGAGTTTTAGAACAGACCTGAGATCTCATGTCCATGCTGTTATGCCCTGGCTGTCATGGGTTAACAGGGTGGGGGGGGTGGTCCCCACATGGGCCAGGGTGAAGGCAGACAGCCAGAGTATGGCGAAGTACTCATGCTCCCAGGCCAGGATGTTCTCAGTGAAGTTAATCTTGTGCACCACGGAGAACAGCAACTCCAGGAACTGGCCGCCACTGTCTCCAGCTCTGCAGGAAGGCAAGTTGCAGCATCTCCTTGCAAGGTGGCTGGGACATATGAAGATAAAGGCTGTCTGCCTGGCCCACGGTGTCAGAGGACGAAGGCGGAGGACAAAGGCCATGGTGTACTGGCGTATGCTGGAATCTATGTGGTCCAGGTTGTCTTCCAATCAGTGCTTGGTTCCCTGGTAGTCGAACTTGCCCCTCCACAAGCAAAGAACAGAAGATTGTACACTGCGTGGGTGCGCTTGTTGGCGTAGAGCTTGGAGAAGCGGTGGGTGAGCCCTTGTAATTGAGAGATGCCGCTCTCGTTTGAGTCCATGCCATACGATAGCCAAGAGGCCACTCTGAAGGCATCGTAGTGAGCCATGAAGATGATGGTGGTAAGGTCCTCTCCACCCAGCCACATCAGCCGCCAGTCTCTCGCAGCCTTGCTGTGGACTCCGCTCATGACCATCCGGAAGCTGTTGGCCATGGTCGGGTGGAGTGGTAATTTAGCAACAGAAGCAGAGCCCTGGGAAGCGGAGCTGGCCTGCGCCTGCGTGTAGATGGAGAGAGAGCAGGACCCCATCGTGCACAGCAAAGAACATGGGGACGATGGTCTGCAAGGCCAGCACCTTGGGCCCCATCTCCACGAATTGCCGGATGACGTCCTGGGACACAAAGGCCATGGCCTATGGCAGGACCGGGAGCATGCCGCCGGCCACGTGCCGCAAGGACTTCTGGTACTGCTCAGAGAAGCGCCGCAGCCGGAAGCACGCAGCCGCGGCTCGACTCCGCACGTCCACATCGATGCGTGCGCCTGCGCGTTGAGCGCTGTGGTCCTCCAGTGCCTCCGCAGCTGGGTGGAGAGGGGTCAGGTTCGGCGGACGCCTTGAGGGTGGGCATTGGACCCGTAGACAGAAGCCGGTGGTTTTCAAGATGGGACTAGGCAGTAAGGGTGCCCGTGTGGGTCATATTGCTTCCTGCTGTAGATGAACTCGTGCAGTACATCGGATAATGGAGCCAAGTCGAAGGCATGACACCTTCGGCATGTTCTCCAGGCCCTTGCCCACTTCTAACAGCATCCTGGGCCGCTGTGGGCCACACGGGGCGATTCCTGCACACTCACCTCAGTATGGGTAGCCGCCGGGGCCCCTGTATTCATGTTAAACTCAGTGAAGTTCATACCTTTACTGGGATTACCTAAGAGAATATTCCTGTTCTGAGAAAATACACCTTGAAATATTTAGGGGTAAAGGACCACGATATAGGCAACTTATTTTGAAAAAGTTCAGAAAGTATTCTGTGTATATATGTAGATGTAGACACACGTATATAAAGAGCCCCACACAAATGCTAAAGCAAATAAGGTAACATGGTTTTTTCAAAAAGTGAGTTTTCTTTTTTTTTATTTTTTAAGATTTATTTATTTATTTGAGAGAGAGAGAGAGAGAGAGAGAGAGAAATCACAAGTAGGAAGAGACCAGCAGAGAGAGAGGGAAGCAGGCTCCCTGCTGAGCAGAGAGCCCGATGTGGGACTCGATCCCAGGACCCTGAGATCATGACCTGAACAGAAGGCAGAGGCTTAACCCACTGAGCCACCCAGGCGCCCCTCAAATAAGGTAAAATGTTAATAATAGATATATTTGGTTGGGGCACCTGGGTGGCTCAGTGGGTTAAAGCCTCTGCCTTTGGCTCAGGTCGTGATCCCGGGGTCCTGGGATCGAGCCCCGCATCGGGCTCCCTGCAGGGAGCCTGCTTCCCCCTCTCTGTCTGCCTCTCTGCCTACTTGTAATCTCCGTCTGTCAAATAAATAAAATCTTAAAAAAAATAGATATATTTGGTTAAAGGGTATATGAGTATTTTTTGTGTTATTATAACCCTTCTGAAAGTTTCACATTCTTTTCAACAAAACAAAAAGATATTTGGGCTTAACTCAGTAATTTGTCTCAAGTTATTAGTGAAGATATAGTCATCTGGCCTTTCGAGGATGTAATTAGAGAGTGAGCAGGCAAGTCTCTCCCGATAAATCTACACTAGTATATTTCTCTGGCCAAGTCCTTGAATTCTTTCCTTTTCATCATGCTGAGGGATTTCTAGGGTTTCACGATTTAGTCTAGATTTGCGCTAATCAGATCAGTAAGATAATAGACGTATATCCTAATGCTCTAGCTACCAGACATATGGGCAAACTCTATCATCCTTACTACAGCATCCCAAGTTTCTGGTAACATATAAACTAACAAATTCCTGCAAGTCTTTTGGGATCTTCTATAGTGAGTTTGCATTTTGGGTGAGCAGTGGTGGGAGGTCGGGAGCTGCTTCCTCTGACTAGAGATGAGATTCTTTTAGCAGAGTCAAATAAACCCAGGAGTTTCAGTCTATACTTTGAAGTAAGAAATGAGGGACATTGTTACATTTTGGTTTTAACTTATCCAATGTTCTAAAATGCAACATCTCTACTCCTTAGGTCCTGTCATTTCTTAATGTTCCAGAGCAAAAGTTCTGCTGTTCCCAGATGCGTCCCCCCGCCCCCACGAGCACTCTGTTCCAGGTGAGCACTGGTCATAACTTACATTGGTCATTTTCTTATAATTATTGGGCATTGCTAGATTTTTGTCTTGGATTACAAACTGGAGCTTCATTCACTCCTGTCCTATCTCTGCTATGTACTAACTATGAGATTACTGGTATGTACTAACTATGAGAAATAGATTTGGAATAAATCTTAAACTTACTCTTGTCAAAGAAATTTAACATAAATTGTCTGGTATTCTCTTTCATCATCACAAAACCATGTGAGATGAGGAGAGAAGCTATTATCTGCATTTTATAGTGAGGAAACTGAGGCACAATGTGGCTAAGGTCCCATACAACATAATGATGCAACTGGTATTAGAATTTAGGTTTTCTGGGGGGTGCCTGCTGGCTCAGTCAGTAGGGCATGCAACTCTTGATCTTGGGGTTGTAAGTTTGAGCCCCGTTTTGGGTGTAGAGATTACTTAAAAATAAAATCTTTTGTTCTAAGATTGTATTTATTTATTTGGCAGAGAGAGAGAGAGAGAGAGAGAATGAACAAGCAGGGAGAGCACCAGTCAGAGGAAGAGGGAGAATCAGGCTCTCTGCTGAGTGGGGTCCCAATTTGGGGCTTAATTCCAGGACCCTGGGATCATGACCTGAGCTGAAGGCAGACACTTAACCGACTGAGCCATCCAGGCCCCCTAAAAGTAAAATCTTAAAAAAAAAAAAAAGAATTTGGGCTTTCTGTTCTTCATTTTAGTGAAGCATCCCAGGCTCAATGAAAATATTGCCAAGTCCACTAAAATATTTTGCAAATACTAAATATACACAAAGAATTTTGCAGAGATATCTTTTGACCAAATGAAATAATCATTAGGATATTAAATATCAAAAATGATGTCTTAACTCAAACTCAAAACTTCTCTCTTCCCTACCAGCTTTCTCTTTCATTGTCTCAGTTTCCACCAAGATACCATTATTCTTTGCTTGTTCTTCTTCCCTCAGCTTCCAGCTCTGGCTGGCTGCACACCCCACCTAGATTGTGATGGTTAGGATCACCTTGTCCTAGTATGTAGACCTCTTCAGCAAGTGCCTTTCTAGAAAATTCAAGCCAGGATATCTTCTTTAAGACCCCTTCTGTCCCATGTTGAATATTCCATACTTTTGCCCCACCAGATACTTGAAGTTAAGACTATACCCACTGCAACCCATCATAGACAACTCCAACCAGTCTTTAAATTTATTATTTTAGGTAAACCTCAATCACCACTCCTTGGGCCTTCTGAACCTCAAAGGACACATATCAACTGTTGTTCAAACTCTAGAGAATACATATCAAACCCACACTAGTTCCCTTGTAGCCCCTTTAATTTAGTTTGAAGATTGTGAGAGTGGGGAGAGAAATGCACAACATTATGACAATCTTCTAAGTAATCCTCACTCTTTGGTTACCCTTCCTGATCACTCTCTTCTTCTCTTGAATAGACCAGAAGTTGGTAGTGGGCTGTTTTACAATGCACTAAGTATGTCCTTCATTGGATAAGTTGATATTTCTTTTTAGAATTGCTTTAGTTGGCTATAACAAATTATTCTAGACAAGGTAACTTAAACAACATACATTTCTTTCTCATAGTTCTAAAGGCTAGAAATTGGAAATCATGACACCAGCATGGTCAGGAGCTGGTGAGAGCCCTCTTCTTGGTTGTAGATGGCCAACTTCTTGCTGTATCCTCACTTGTTAGAGAGAGAACTATCTAGCTCTCTGGTCTCCTCTTATAAGAACTTTAGTCCCATTCATCAGGGCTCCACATTCATGACCTAATTACTTCTCAAAGGCTCCATCTCCAACTACCATCACATTGGGATTAGGGTTTCAGCATATGCATTTTCAGGAAACCAAAACATTTAGTTCATAACAGGAAGGATGGGTATTTGTCACATATATTTTCCAGCAGCAATTTGGAGACAAATATTCCCATTTTAACACTGTGCTTCATGGGTAAGAGAGACATTAAAACATAAAAAGACAAGGATCCTGGCTCACATAGCCTAATCTTCTAGAAATCCCAGCAGTTTTATGCTGGCTTATAGTGTACATGATAATTTGTGATATTGTTATCTACTTAATTCCTAGGAAACAGCACAAGTTGGTTCAACAACATTTGGTGCAAAGGAGGAGAGAGTAATGGAGGTTAAAAGCTCAGATCTAGATGCTATCAAGAATGGTGAAGTAAGAAACTCTGAGAAGCTTGGCCATAAATGTAATGAGGGGGTGCCTAAGTGGCTTAGTTGGTTGGGTGTCTGACTCTCGATTTTGGCTCAGTTCATGATCTCAGGGTCATGAGATCAAGGCCATGTCAGGCTCTGTGCTGGGCATGGAGCCTGCTTGAGATTCTCTCTGTCCCTCTCCTCCCCACTCACCCTTGCCCCTTCTTTCTCTCTCTCTAAAAAAGAAAAGGCAACGAATACTAGCCAAAAAATGTAAAAGCAAATTTTCCAGAACTTTAGAAATTAACTATAAAGTTTGAAAAAATCAAGAGAGCATTTCCTCAAGAAAAATGGTTTAATCTTGGTAAGAACACTAAGCTTTGTGCCATTAGAACTTCCTCTATTCCCATATTCTCTACCCAGCTCTGTGGTAGATTTGAAAATCAACAGCCCACAGTCACAGTGAAAACCAGCAACTTAGCAGCTTTGGGAGGGATCAGAATGATAGAGAATATAGACTTTATACTTCCTGATTTAAAAACTTTCTGCTAAACCGCAAGAATCAAGACAGCATAATTCTGGCCTATATAGATCATTGGAGTATGATAGAAAGTCCATAATAAATAAACCTTCACATCTATGGTCAATTGATTTTTAACAAGAGTGCCATCACCATTCAAGGGGGAAAGAGTGGTCTTATCAAAAAAAAGTGCTGGGACAATTGGATATCTTCATGCAAGAGAATGAAGTTAAGCCCTTACTTTACACCATATAAAAAATGAATTCAAAATGGCTCAAAGACCTGAAACTGTAAAACTCTTAGAGTGAAAATAGGCATAAATCTTCATGACCTAGATTAGGCAATCTGGGCACTTAAAAATATTTTATTTTTAAGTAATCTCTATACCCAAATGGGGCTCGAATTCACAACCCTGAGATCAAGAGTCACATGCTCCATTGACTGAGCCAGCCAGGTGCCCCAATTTAGGTACTTCTTAGATATGACATCTAAAGCATGAACAACAAAAGAAAAAATAGATAATTTAGATTTCATTAAAGATAAAAAATTTATGGGGTGCCTGGTTGGCTCAGTTGGTAAGCATCTGACTCTTTGTTTCAGCTCAGGTCAGGATCTCGTAGTCATGGGGTCAAATCCTGCATTGGGCTCCATTGTCAGTGTGGAGGCTGCTTTAGATTCCCTCTCCCCTCTCACTCTGTTTCTCCCCTGTGTGCATGCTCTTTCTTTCTAAAATAAAAAGAATTTATACTTCAGAGGATATCATCAGGAAAGTGACAAGACAACCCACAGATTAGAAGAAAATATTTGCAAATTACATATATAAGTGTCTTGCATACAGATTATATCAGGAACTCATACAACTCAATAGTAAAAGGATACCTCAATTAGAAAATGGGCTATAGATTTGGATGTAAAAAACTTCCCACAAGATGATACATGAATGGCTAATAAACACATGAAAAGATGTCCAGCATCATTAATCATTTAGGAAATGCAAATCAAAATACAATGATACCCACTAGTCTGGCTATCATGGCTAGGGGATATATATTAGATAGATAGCCAACCAGGCAGACAGACAGACAATAACAAGTGTTGGTGAAATAGGAACACTTACCCATGTTAGTGGTAATGTAATATGGTATAGCTACTCTGGAATACAGTCTGGCAATTCCTGAAATGGTTAAACATAGAGTTATCATAAGATCTCGTAATTCCACTCCTAGTCTATATATCCAAGAGAAATGAAAACTCATATCCACACAGATGCCTGTACAGATGTTCATAGCAGCATTGTTCACAATAACCAAAAGGTGGAAGCAACTCAAATGTCCATCAACTGATAAATGAGCAAATAAAATGTGGTACATTCATACAGTACAATAGTATTGGGCAATAAAAAGTCATGAAGTACTGATACCTTCTACAACATTGATATACCTGGAAAACTTTATGCTGCATGAAAAGCACCAGTGAGAAAGACCACATATTGTATATGTCCTTTTGTATGAAGTCCAGTATGGGGAAGTCCATGGAGGCACAAAATGCATTAGTGGTTGCCAGTGGCTGGTAGAAAGGAAGAATGGGCAATGACTGATACTGTGTATGGGGTTTCTTTTGGGGTAATGAAAATTTTCTAGAATTTGGGAGTGGTGATGGTTGTTCAATCTTGTAAATATACTAAAAATCACTGAAAAATTGCTTACTACTTCCTCTTAAACAAATATAAACAGATGGTATAATGCTCTAGAGTTCCACTTACCAACTTAAGGCTGAGATATAAATGCAACTCACTTCTTCAGATTTCCAGCAGGAGGCAGAAAGACCGTGTGCCTTGGTGTCTCCTAAAAGTATATTCTTGTTTACAAATGAAATTCAAAGGGGATAGTAGATGATATTTTTAAGATGATGCTTAAACGTTGTTTACAAATTTGTCATTCCCCTCCTCCTGTGAGAAAACTGTGTAACTCTCTTTAAAACGATTTTGTGTTTAAGATGTATTTAAAAATACCAACTCTTAAAAATGGAAAAGCCTCTTTACATAGAACTGTAATTGCTTAAAAACTGTCAGCATCTACATATTTGAGAATTTTCATTGCATGTTAAAGATTGATTCATTCAAAAGAAGTGGAAATAGAAGACTGAATATATAGGAAAGAAAGAGAGCAGGAGCTTTCTGGTAGAGTCGTGATTTCCTAGGTACCATATTTGGATTTCACAAAAGTCATTACAGGATCTTAGGCTGTTGGCATAAAAGAAGGGCAGCATGGTATATCATCCATCTTTCTCCCTTCAATTTTTGATTAGTGTAGACAAAGCAGTAAGTAGAAGGCATATTGAAGTTATGAAGAAGTATGGGCATCCCTCTGATGAGAAGTGTGCTATCACCTTTAAAGTAAGGTGTAATGAAAGGATTCTGGGAGACCTCTCCCTTGGGAGCATCTGAATGATGAGTCAGTATAAAGAAAGCAGGAAACAAAAATCAAACACCTTAATCAGTTCCTCTGTTCTTATCTGTTGTTTGAGTTAACCCTATTACAGAGGCGTGGCAGGAAGGCTTTGCTCACAGCCCTGTCTGAGACAACCCTGGTGCGGGGAGGCCAACAAAGTGCTGAGAAACAGAGAAGGTGACTGGTTAAGAAAACCCAAATAGTTTCCTCTTCTTTGACAAAACCCAGATCTTTGTGAACCTAGAACACCATCTCAATTTCTGCTTTCTTCACTTTAAAAAGGACTGGATAGAGCTACAGAAAGTCCAGAGAAGAGTGTTTTTGAAACTCAAGCAAATAAATATATATATTGATTGTGTAACAAATATTAGAAATATAATATATATAAAGAGATGTATTATAAGGAATTGGTTCATATGATTATGGAGGCTGACAAGTCCCAAGATCTGCAGGGTAAGTTCGCAAGCTGAAGACTACTCGGGAAAGCCGATGATTTTCTACTCTGAAGATTGGCTTGAGATCCAGAAAGAGCTAATGTTTCTGTTTGAGAGTAAAGCAAGGAAAAAGCTGATGTCTCAGCTCAAAGGCACTCAGAACAAACTCTCTTTTACTTAGTGGAGAGTCAACCTTTTATTTTTATTTTTTTTAAAGATTTTATTTATTTGTCAGAGAGAGTGTGCACACACTGGGGGCAGAGGAAGAGGCAGGTTCCCTGCTGAGCAAGGAACCCAATGTGGGACTGGATCCCAGGACCCTGGGTTCATGACCTGAGCCCAAGGCAGATGCTTAACCCACTGAGCCACCCATGCATTCCAGAAGGTCAACATTTTAATTCTATTCAGGTTTTCAGCTGATTGGATGAGGTCCACTCACGTTATAGAGGGCAATCTGCTTTATTCAGTCTACTAATTTAAATATTAATCTCAGCCAAAAACACCCTCATAGAAACACCCAGAATAATGTTTGACCAAATAGCTGGCCGCTCGATGGCTCAACCAAATTGATATATAAAATTAACCATCACTAGTGGTAAATAGGAAATGAACCCTAAATACTTATTCTCTTGATTCCTCATGTTTTTCTCTTTCCTGTACCATTTTTGCTAGTCTGCACTTCCAGAATTCTGCCTTGATTTCCTGGAGTTTCTCTCCTGTTCCTTTTACCAATTCTTTCCCCCACTCTCTGTATTCTGAGTGGCTGATGGTAGTTCTACTCTAAACTGGATGGACTACTCCAAACCACGGTGCTACTCCAAATCACTTCATTCACAGGTTTATTTACTCCAATTTGGAGACCTTTGCTGCCATAACCTCACTCTCTAGACTGGCTCTGTTAGACACTGATGCTAGAATAATTTAAGATCCAGGCTACCAGATCTTTTGGCCAGTGATTTAAATTGTTAGCTGTCACCTACAAGAGGGAATCCAACAGTTGATTTCATTTCCCTAACCCAAACCCCCATTGTTCACAGCTTCTTCTTTTCCCCTGTTGTCTCTTTGCTACTACTATGTTCACTTAAAGTATAAACATAACAAGATTGTGTCCCTCATCTCTTGCTTTACTTTTGGTCCAATTTCATAATTTTAGGAGAATTAGACTTTAGAGAAAAAGATAAATTGGACTATATAACATTTTTAAAATTTTTGTGCTATTGACAATATCATCAAGAAAATGAAAAGACAACCTACAGAATAGGAAAATGTTTGCAAATATATCTTATAAGGCACGGTATCCAAAATATATAAAGAACAATGACAACTTGGGGCACCTGGGTGGCTTAGTTGGTTAAGTGTCTGCCTTTGGCTCAGGTCATGATCCCAGGGTCCTGGGATCAAGCCCTGTGTTGGGCTCCCTGCTCAGCAGGAAGTCTGCTTCTCCCTGTCCCTCTGCCCCCTCCCCCCAAATAAATAAAATCTTTAAAGATTAAAGAACACTGACAACTCAACAATAAAAAGATATATGACCCAGTGACATAATGGGAAAAGGATTTGAATAGATATTTCTTTAAAAAAAAAAGACATACAAATAGTCATTAAGCACATGAAAACATGTGTCATTAGTAGGGAAATGCAAATCAAAATCACAATGAAATATCACTTCAACGCACTGGTATGGTTATAATAAAAAAAGACAGTGACCAATATTGGCAAGGACATGAAGAAATTGAAATGCTCATGAAGAAATTGAAATGCTCATTCATTTCTAGTTGGAATATAAAAAGTTTAACTTCATTGGAAAACTATTTGGACATTTCTCAGGGAGTTAAACATAAAGTGACCATGTGATCCATTAATACTACTCTTAGATATATTGAAAATACCCAAGTGAATCAAAAACATATGTCCACACAAAGTAGTGCATACACATGTTCATAGCAGCATTATTCATAAAGGCTAAAAAGTGGAACTAACCCAAGTGTCCATCAACTGATATATGGATAAGCAAAATGTTATATATTTATACAACAGAATATTATTCAGCTATAAAAATGAATGAAGTTCTTATATCTTCTGCAACATGGACGAATCTTGAAAACATTATGCTAAGTAAAAGAAGCCAGACACAAAGGGAGAAATATTGTATGATTCCACTTATATGAAATGTCCAGAATAGGCAAATCTATGGAGACAGAAAATAAAATAGTGGTTGCCAGAGGCTGGAAGAAGGAGTAAAGATTGGGAAGTGACTGCATGGGTGTAGGATTTCCTTTTGGGGAGTAAAAATGTTCTGGGATTAAGAAGTGGTGATGGTTGTTCAACCTCGTAATATACTTAAAAATATTGAATTGCGAGCATACATCCAAACAAAAGGTTGTACATGGATTTTCATAGGAGCATTATTCAAAATAGCCAAAAAGTAGAACCAACTCAAATGTCCACCACCTGGTGAGTGAATAAACAAAATGTGGTATATCCATACAGTGGAATATTACTCATTAATAAAAATAAACACTGATAAAAGAAATTAAAGCAGCAGCCCCTGGGTGGCTCAGTCAGTTGAGTGTCTGACTCTTAGATTCAGCTCAGGTCATCATCTCAGGGTTGTACATGAGTTCGAGGCCCATGTTGGGCTTTGTGATCAGTGAGGAGTCTGCTGGAGATTCTTTCTCCCTCTCCCTCTGCCCCTCCCCTCTGCTTGTGTGCTCTCACTCTCTCTCTCAAAATAAATAAGTAAATGTTTCAAATAAAGAAACCAAAGCATACACAAATAAATGAAAAGTTATCCCGTGTCCATGGATCAGAAGTATTAGTTGTTAAAATATCCATACTACCCAAAGTGATTTATAGATTCAATGCATCTAATCCCATTTTTTAAAAAAGAAATTACTTATTTATTAGAAAGAGACAGAGAGAGAAAGTGCACGAGCAGGGGGAGAGGCCGAGGGAGAGAGACAAGCAGACTCTCCACTGAGCATGGAGTCTGATGCAGAGCTTGATCCCAGGACCCTGAGATCATGACCTGAGCCGAAGTCAGACGCTTAACTGACTGACCCAGGTACCCCCGCCATTATCATTCTTTACAAAAATAGAAAAACAATCCTACAATCCACAAAAGACTCTAAATAACCAAAGCAATATTCAGCAAGAAGAACAAAGCAGAAGACATCATACTTCCTGATTTCAAAATAAATTATGAAGTGATAGTAATCAAAACAGTATGGTACTGGCATAAAAACAGACATGTAAAAACAACCAGACATGTAGAACAATGGAAGAGAATAGAGAGCCCAGGAACCCATGCATAAATAGTCAACTGATCTTCAGCAAGTCATCCAAGACCATTCAATTAGGAAAGACAGTCTCTTCAATAAGCAGTGCTGGAAAAACTGGATATCCACATGCAAAAGAATGAATTGGACCCTTGTCTTACACAATATACAATATACACAACTAAAAATAGGTCAAAGACTTAAATAATATCTGAAATTGTAGAACTCCTTGAAGAAAAAATAGAGGAAAACCTTCTTGACATTGGTCTTAGCAATAATTTCTTGGATATGACACCAAACGCACAGCCAACAAAAGCATAACTAGGCAAGTGGGACTATGTAAAACTAAAAAGCTCTGTAGAGCAAATGAAACAGTCAACAAAATAAAAGAAAACCTATGGATCAGGAGAAAAATATTTGGAGGCTATGCATGTGATAAAGGATTAAGATCCAAAATGTATAAGGAACTCCTACAACTCAATAACAACAACAAAAAAAACCCCCAAATAATCTGGTTAAAAAATGGAGAAAGGACCGAAGAGACAGTTTTCCAAAGAAAACATACAGATGGCCAACAGGTATATAAAAAGATGCTCAGGGCTCCTGGGTGGCTTTGTCAGTTAAGCCTGTGCGTTCAGCTCAGGTCGTGATGCCAGGGTCCTGGGATCGAGCCCCAAGTCGGGCTCCTTGCTCAGCGGGAAGCCTGCTTCTCCCTCTCCTCCTCACTCGTGCTCTCTCTCACTATCACTGTCTCTCTTTCAAATAAATAAATAATGAATGAATGAATAGATAAAATCTTTAAAAAAAGTACTCAACATCACTCATCATCAGGGAAATGCAAATCAAAACCACAATGACATATCACCTCATACCTGTTAGGATGGCTATTATTAAAAAAAAAAAAAGATAAGTGTTGGCAAGGTGGACAAAAGGGAAAGTAAAAATAAAGAGCTCTTAACTCTGTCAAAATTAAAAACTACTGTGTACCAGAGGACACAATCAACAGAGTGAAAAATTAACCTACAGGATGGTAGAAAACATTCACAAATCATTAATCTCATAAGGGGCTCCTACCCAAAGTATGTAAAGAACTCCTACAACTGGACAGTGGAAGAGCAACATGGTTTAAAAAAGGGACAAAGAATTTGAATAAACATGTCTCAAAGATGACATACTAATGGCCAAAAAGCATATGAAAAGATGTTCAACATCATTTGTCATTAGGGACCTGTAAAAACCACAATGAGACATGACCTCACATCTATTAGGACGGCCACTATCAAAAAAACAGACACTAACGTGCATTGACAAAGATATAAACAAATCGGGACCTTTGTTCTCTGTTGGTAGGAGCACAAAAGGGTATGGCTGCTGTTGAAAATGATATGGTTCGGGGCTCCACTCCTCAGAGAAATGATATGGTGGTTCCTCAAAAAATTAAAAATAGATTACTGTATGACCCAGCAATCCCGTGCCTGAGTATAGACCCAGAAAAACTGAAAGCAGGATCTTGCAGAAATATTTGCATGCTCATGGTCATAGCAGCATTATTCACAATAGCCAAGAGGCAGAAGCCACACCAATGTCCATCACTAAAAAAAAATATGGTCTATACATAAAACGGACTATAATTCAGCCTTAAAAAGGACGGAAATTCTTGAATCACTCTCTTGTACACCTGAAACTAATATAACACTGTGAATGAGAACTCTGCTGGAATTAAAATAATAAACTTGATTTTTAAAAAAGGAAGGAACTCCTGTCACATGCTGCACATGAGTGAACTTCAAGGTCGGTATGCCAAGTGAAAATAAGCGAGTCACAAGAAGACAAACATATGCAGTGTGATTCCGTCTATATGAGGTATCCAAAGCGGTCAAATTCATAGAAACAAAGTAGAGGGTGGTTGTCAGGGGCAGAGGGGAGGGGGGAAATGGGGAATAGAATTTCAGTTTTGCAAGATGAAAAAGTTCTAGAGATTGATTGCACAACTATGTGAATATACTTAATGCAGCCGAACAGTGCACTTAGAAAAGGTCGAGATAGTGAATTTTATGTTGTATGTGTGTTTTTTTAAGATTTATTTATTTTAGAGAGAGAGTGCATGTGCATGCGTGGATGGGGGAGCAGAGGGAGAGGGAAAGGGGAGGGGAGGGGCTTAGGGAGAGGTAGACAAGCAGACTCCCTGCTGAGTGGGGAACCTAACCCAGGGGCAGGGCTCCATCCCAGGACCCTGAAATCATGACCTGAATCAAAATCAAGAGTCAGGCGCTCAACCAACTGAGCCACCCAGGTGCCCCTGTTGTGTGTGTGTTTTTTAAACCACAATTAAAAAGTTTAAAAAAGGAAGAAATGCTGGAGGTGCTACTTTACGCAACAGGCAGCAAACTCAAGGATTAATTAGTCACTCAAGAGCTAGTACAGGTTCCTATTGTAGAGAAGTTTTAAAAAGGTTTAAGTATAATTATAAGTGAGAACAGTGAAGTGGATTTTTAACAGAATTTGGGGTGTTTGACATTCCATATCTTTAAAAAGATCACTAAATAGAGGATGATAGTCTGTCAAATAACCTAAGCTTTTGGTGGACGGGAAAAAGAGACCTCTTGCCTGGATGGACCACAGCTCTGACAGAATGAAGCTACTACTATGTTCCAATAAACTCAAAAGTCTGCAATGTGCCAGTTTAATTTTTTTTTAAAGATTTTATTTATTTATTTGACAGAGAGAAAGGGATCACAAGTAGGCAGAGAGAGAGAGAGAGAGAAGGAGAAGCAGGCTCCCCGATGAGCAGAGAGCCCGATGTGGGGCTCGATCCCAAGACCCTGAGATCATGACCTGAGCCGAAGGCAGAGGCTTTAACCCACTGAGCCACCCAGGCGCCCCAATGTGCCAGTTTAATTAATCAATTGCTTAAATAATATTACTTTAATGTAAGTTGGTTGAAACCAAGTGATAACCGCACAGAGCTCTGTAAAACAAGAAAACCCAAGCAGTGCTACAGATTTTAAAAAACTGAAGAGACCCTTTTCATTATTTTATGGTTCTATATTTTCATGGCAGATGTTGACATTTTACCATTGTTCCAGAATCAAATGTCAAGTTATTCCTGTTCAGAATTTTCCATTTCCATTTTCAAAGAATTCCATGTGCAGCCGTATTTCTAAGTGAACTCTCTGTTTGCAAAAGCCCAGCATTTCTAAGCAGGTTTGTAAATAGGCTTGAAGGAGGACATGCAGGCACTGGAGACCTGCTTGGGTTAATTAATTCTCTTTTCAGGCATTAGAACCGACACAAGTAGGCCAGCTGGAGGTGAATGTTGCCTTTGAAAGAGATAATTATATGCCTTACCAATTGTTTGCTTTTCCACATCTCTCCCAGTCAGGTTCCCCAGAATTCATAAACTAAGAATCAGGAGAGGTTTTTTCACCTCCTGGGAAACTGAATGTGTAGATGAGCTGAGATAATAATTGTGGATAATGCAGATAGTTTGAAGGTCTGGGTG
This sequence comes from Mellivora capensis, assembly GCA_004024625.1. Lineage (NCBI taxonomy): Eukaryota > Metazoa > Chordata > Mammalia > Carnivora > Mustelidae > Mellivora > Mellivora capensis. The sequence goes on from PISX010003717.1 coordinate 19,730, forward strand.
ATACATACAAATAATTATAAGAGCGGATTGTGGGCTTCTGCCTAAGTATAGCATCTAGAAACTGCGATGGCATTGTACATTGGTAATTATGCTTCAATTCACATTTTCTTTCCTTTGTTAGTTATGAGATGTTATTCCTTCAGATTTCACACAATCTGCTTTCTTTCCCACAGAACGCTGTGGTAAATGGCTCTCTGTACCACCTCGGGTGTGTAAAAGTAAGGGGGCCCGGCCCCTCTCCCTCCCCGGGGCGGGGGGAGAGCCCACAGCCCCCCAGCAGCAGCAGCAGGAGGCAGTTAGGAAGCGGGGGCTTCGGCTGGCAGGGGGTGTCACTTCTCAACTGGCCTTTCCTGTGCCAAAGCCCACCTTGTCCAGGAGATGGCTTCCCATCGGGCTTTGTTAGGCAAACCCAAGTGTTCATTCTTCCCTCCTGGTTAACAGATTCAGGTTGGGCCTGCCTGCTTCTGGAAGCGGCGTGAGCCTAGAGAGGCAGTTCTGTGTTCCAGGCTGCATAGCGGGATGGTGGCGTGGACTTTGATGCCAATCTGAGTCTCACTGCTACTGGTCTTTTCTTTACAGCCATTTAGAAAACAACCTGTAAAAGCTAGAAGTTTCATGTGCTTCTCTCCTGCCATGCCTAAAATCTTGTTTGTTCTATGCTGTTGGAGTAATGGAGCTTTATAAAGGACCACAGTTCCCTAATGTCTTTCCTCATCCAGCTTTATCTACCCCCAAGGGAGAGACTATATGAGGAACAGGCCAAGAATGACCACTGCTGGGGCGCCTGGATGGCTTAGTGGGTTAAAGTCTCTGCCTTCGGCTCAGGTCGTGGTCCTGGGGTCCTGGGATCGAGCCCCACGTTGGGCTCTCTACTCAGAGGGGAGCCTGCTTCCCTTCCTCTCTCTCTGCCTGCCTCTCTGCCTACTTGAGATCTCTGTCTGTCAAATAAATAAATAAAATCTTAAAAAAAAAAAAGAATGACCTCTGCTTCCCTTGCAGGAATGGAAGCAGCCCAGAGGGGGGCTGTCTAGTAGCACCTAATTGAGACACAAGTTAGCAGGTGTCTCCACGGTAAAAGCCAGCCGCAGAGACAAAGGAACAGGTGACTTTGCTGACCAGTTCACAGCAGCTCTGGCTTCACAGGTCACTGTGGCTCTGTGCCTTGGGCTCCTGTCGATTTCCTTTCTCATCTTACCAGTACTGCTGTGTTAGTGCCTCTATACAGGCAAGAGCTCACGATGACTAATGTCTTCTCCCCATCTTGCTCTTCAAGGGGAGAGTAGGGAGTGGCTCTTAAAAGGAATACATTGACAGATGGGAGTTAATCCAAAGGGAGTTAGTCCAAAAGGAGAAAAAGTGGGAGGCCCTGGTGGGGGCCTCTGGCATTAGTCTCCAGCGGTGAAAGCTAAGCTGCTCTATTCCCACCAGCCCCTTTGTGGCCTTCTCGCACTGTGGATCCCATCCTATTGCTTGATTATAGTACCAGGGGTCTGGAGTTTCTGAGGGCCTCCCTTACCCTTGCTGTTCTCTGGTCACGTGCAAGGAACATCTATGGAGAGGCGAATTGGGCATGACTGAATCTTGCCTTAATTGGTAGAATGAAAGGTTCGCAGAAGGAGATATTTGGGGGGACAGGTACCCAAAGAGTGATGCTATCTATATTGTTTTGGGGCAAGAGAAGCTAGTCTGTAACATTTTCCCTGTTAACACCAGCATCTCCTTCATAAGCCTCTACTGCCCTGGGCCTGTGAGTTTTGGCAACCTTGCTTCCTCTCCTTGTGCGAGCCTGGAACAGAGCAGCTGCCTTAATGCTTTCACAGAGCTTGGAGACTGGAAACACCATCAGATTTTCCATCCTCCTACAGCATAATCCATTTCTGATAGAAACAACCATGTGGTGGCTGCAAGGGGGCTGAATCAGGAATGACCCACACCTCGCTTCTCCTGCTGGAAGGCAGCCCCAAAGTAGAATTAGGAGAACTCTGGTGTATGTCTATGGAGAAGAAGTCGTGGTGGAGGAAATGTTGCTGCCCTGGGAAGTCTAGACCCTCTGCTGCCCTGCACCTGGGGGCTTTGGAGAGCTCTCCTTTTTCTGTTTTTGTTAAAATAAACTTTAAAAATCGTTCCAGTTGCACAGAGAAGTTACAAAGAAAGTACAGGGAACTCCTTTGTTGCTCACACTCAGTTTCCACTGTTGTCAACATCCGACATTGCTCTGGTCCATTTGTCATAACGAATCAAAACTGATACGTTACTATTAGCTGAACTCCACACTTGATTTGGGTTTCATTGATTTTCCCCTAATATCCGCTTCCTGTTTCAGGATCCCATTAAGGCTACCACCGGTACTAGGGCTGCCATAACAAAATGCTATGGATGGGGTGGCTCACAAAACAGAAATGTATTTGCTCACAATACTGCAGGGCTGGTTTCTTCTGAGGCCTCTCTCCTTGGCCTGCAGATGGACCATTTTCTCTCTGTGTCCTCGACATGACCTTTCCTTTGTGGGCATGTACTCCTGGTGTCTCCTCCTCTTCTTTTTTTTTAAAGACTTTATTTATTTATTTGACAGAGATCACAAGTAGGCAGAGAGGCAGCAGAGAGAGAGAGGGGGAAGCAGGCTCCCTGCTGAGCAGAAAGCCCGATGCAGGACTCCATCCCAGGACCCTGAGATCATGACCTGAGTCAAAAGCAGCGGCTTCACCCTCTGAGCCACCCGGTGCCCCGTCTCCTCCTCTTCTTATAAGGACACCAATCCTATTGGATTGGGGCACCACACTCACGACCTCCTTTAACCCTAATAACTTCTTTAAAGGCCTTTTATCCAAAGAAGTCACATTGGGGGATTACTGATTCAACATATGAATTTGGAGGGCACCTAATTCAGCTCACAACACCACTTCTCTCTTTTTTCTAGATCGAGGCTGAGCAACTGTGTTCCTGTCTTTACAGAGGTTGGGGAGGAACTACTATCAATGTTTCCATTTCCCCGGAATTTTGTCTGTATTAAAAAGGAAAAAAAAATGGGGTGGTCATTTTAAGGTAAATGGATCATGACAGATCCTGTCCTTTTTGGAAACAGAAGGCTGCTTAGATATAAATTTAGAGGTGAGACTCAGGTGGGCCCCTCTGCTTATCAGTCTGCAATATTTGAGAAACACTGGTGAAAATGAACCTGCCCTGTTCTCAGTAGATCTTTCTTCACTGGGCTTTGTTGCTCTCTGCCTCTGGTCCTATCATTCACATGTATGAGTGACTCTACAGTTTTGAGAACACTGCTGGTAGCCCATGTTTAAAACTCGATGCCTCATGTTCATAAAGGCTGTGATCATTTCTCACCCAGTTTATGTCCCAAGAAAATGTGTAGGGGAGAAAAGATCCCAAAGTGATCCTTGAGAGAGTGATACCAGTGAAAATGGCAGAGTGAGGACCTCAGAAATGTCCCTCCTGCATCAAGGAATAAGAAAACTGTCAAAAGATGTTGGATGTGGTACCACACACACACAGGGATATTTTTCAGCTATAAAAAGAATGAAATCTTGCCATTTACAGCAACATGGACGGAGCTAGAGAGTATAATGCTAAGTGGAAGAAGTCAGAGAATAACTAATACTATTTGATTTCCCACTCATATGTGGAATTGAAGAAAGAAAACAAATGAGCAAAGGAAAAAAAAGAGAGAGGCAAACTAAGAAACAGACTCTTAACTATGGAGAACAAACTGATGGTTACCAAAGGGGAGGTGGTGGGGGGATAGGAAAGAGGGGGCTTATTAAGGAAATTGTAAAAATCTGTAGAGAGGGTCGCCTGGGTGGCTCAGTTGGTTAAGCGGCTGCCTTCGGCTCAGGTCATGATCCCAGCGTCCTGGGATCGAGTCCCACATCGGGCTCCTTGCTCCGCAGGGAGCCTGCTTCTCCCTCTGCCTCTGCCTGCCACTCTGTCTGCCTGTGCTCTCCACTCTGTCTGCCTGTGCTCGCTCTCTCTCTCTCTCTCTCTCTGACAAATAAATAAATAAATAATCTGTATAGAAAAAGAAAAGGAGTATGGGAGAGACTCATACACATAATAAAATGAAAGTGCTGGGAAAAAATGTCAGAATTAATTTTTTCAGAACTTTGGAAATTAACCAAATACTTTGGAAATTAACCAAATACTTGCAGCAATCAGGGAGTGTGTTCTATAAGAAAAAAATGTCTGGCTAGGTGAGAACGGTGAGCTTTGTGGCCTCTTAACTTCCTTTAGTCCCGTCCCAGACTCTCCACCTTCCTAGTAGCCTTGAAAAACAACAGCTGACCTTCTCACCTTGGCAGCCAACAGAGGGAGCAAAACCAGTATGGAGCTCTTTCAAAGACTCGTTCCCCACAAATGGTCTATCTGGTGGCTCCCTGGAAGACCCCACTTGCAAGCGTGTCTGTATTTGACCTGACTCGGAGCTTATTTCGTGTGAAAAACTTTTCCCCGTGAGGCGTTTGTCAAAAGCAATTTGTGAGGCAATTTGTGAGTTGTAGAACACAACAAGCTAACCAAAAACTTTTAGAAATCAAGCTAGGGGATGAGGTTTTGAAAAGCTCTCTGGGTGCGCCTGGGTGGCTCAGTGGGTTAAAGCCTCTGCCTTCGACTCAGGTCATGATATCAGGGTCCTGGGATCGAGCCCCGCATCGGGCTCTCTGCTCGGCAGGGAGCCTGCTTCCTCCTCTCTCCCTGCCTGCCTCTCTGCCTACTTGTGATCTCTGTCTGTCAAATAAATAAATAAAATCTTTAAAAAAGAAAAGCCCTCTGAAGATATTCCTGGGGATCCACAAGGCCATGTGCGTGCTCAGGGTTATTTACATACTCAGGAAAGACCGAGGAGGCCCTAAGCTCTCACCTGTGTTTGACTTGAGGCTGCAAGGGGGCGGAAAGCAGAAAGTGGAATTGCTTGCTGGAGCGTAGGATGTGGGCCTATCGCACACATAGCCCCTCAGCCAAGATTGGTAGACTTGTTGGTTATCATAGTTTAAAGAAATTCCTGTTCAGGGGGTTAACTGACCACCAAGCCAACTGAGCAGAGATTTTTAATGGTCACACGTGACGAAGAATACAGACTTAATCACTTCAGGAAGATCACTGAATAAGCAACAGCAATCACCAAAGACAGCAACAACATCTTCCTCTGGGGAGGGGAGAGAATTTGATTTCCAAAGTTTTTTTTTTTTAAGATTTTATTTATTTGTCAGAGAGAGAGAGAGAGCGAGCACAGGCAGACAGAGTGGCAGGCAGAGGCAGAGGGAGAAGCAGGCTCCCCGCCGAGCAAGGAGCCCGATGTGGGACTCGATCCCAGGATGCTGGGATCATGACCTGAGCCTAAGGCAGCCGCTCAACCAACTGAGCCACCCAGGCATCCCTCCAAAGTTTTGATATTACTTAAAATGCCCAGTTTTCAGCAGAATATTACAAGATAAGCAAAGAAATGAAAAACCATGGTCCGTACACAGGATAAAAAGCAATAAACGGAAACCGTCACTGAAGAAGCCCAGACATTAGATTTACTAGACAAAGATTTTAATTCAGTCACTTACAGTATGTTCAAAGAACTGGAGTAAAATATGTCTGGCTGTCCAAAAGAAAGTAGAAGAATGATGTCTCATTAAGCAGAGCACATTAATTAAGAGATAGAAGTGATGAAAGGAACCAAATGGAAAAAGAGAATGAGATCTTGACATTTGTGACAACCTGGATGGACCTAGAGGATATTTTGTTAAGTGAAATAAGTCAGACAGAGACAAATACCAAATGATTTCACTTATATGAAAAATCTAAAAAACAAGTGAATAAATAGTAGAAACAGGTCCATAAATACAGAGAACAGACTGTTGCCAGATGGAGGGGAGTGGGGGGATGGGCAAAGGGGAATGGGAGATATTTATTCTATTTACAGAACAAATAAGTCATGGGGAAGAAAGCTACTGCATAGGGAATATACTGTATGGTGTTGTAATAGCGCTGTATGGTGACAGATGGTAGCTACACTTGTGAGCACAGGATAACAGAGTTATTGAATCACTATGTTGTACACCTGAAAGTAGTGTAACGCTGTGAGTCAACTATACTTTGATCCATAAAAAAAGAACCAAATGAGGGCACCTGACTGGCTCAGTCTGTAAAGCATGTGGCTCTTGGTCTCAGGGTCGTGAGTTCAAGCCCCATGTTGGGTGTAGAGATTACTTAAAAAAATAAGTAAAGTTAAAAAAAATGGAAATTCTGGAGTTGAAAAAGACAATAACTGAAATGAAAAATTCACTAGAGGGGCTCAACAGTGTGTTTGATCAGAGAACTTGGAGAAAGGTCAATTGAAATTATCTAGTCTGAAGAACAGAAAGAAAAAAGAATGAAAAGTAAACAGAGCCTCAGAGACCCGTGGGGCACCACCAGTGTACCAACATATGCCTACCAAGAGTCCCAGAAGAAAAGAGAGCAAAAGGCGGGAAGAATATTGGAAGAAGTAATGGCCAAAAACCTTGCAAAATTTGATGAAAAACATTAACTTGCACACCCAACAAGCTCAACGAACCCTAATCTGATTAAACTCAAAGAGATCCACACCTAGACACATCAGAGCCAAACCGTTGAAAGATAAAGATGGAGTGAGAATCCTGCAGACAGCAAGAGAAAAAGTGATCCAAACTGTAACGTGCAATTCCCGATAAGATTAGCAATGACTTACTGTCAGAGATCATGGAGGCCCTATTACCTGTATGAAGGCAGCGGCATGACCTATTCGAAGTGCTAGAGGAAAGAGTCCGTCAACCAAGAATTCTACATGCATCAAAACTATACTTCATAAAAGAAGAAGCAATTAAGACATTCCGAAATGAATAGAAACAAAGAATTCTTCACTGGCCAGCCTGCCTTCCAAGAAATACTAGAGGTCATTTTTCAGGTTGGCATGGAAGGACACTGGACCATAACTTGAATCCACATGAAGAAATAAAGAGCCTCAGTCAAGTTCGCCCCATAGATAAACATCAAAGACAGTATCTGTGTGTCTTTGTAACTTGTTTTTCTCCTATCTGATTTAAAAGACAGCTGCATAAAGCGGTAATTATGAATCTGTGTTCATGGTCTCTTACTATATAAAGACGTAAAGCAGAAAGGAAGGGAGAGCCAATGCAGTTTTATGAGAGGAAAGTTTTTGTAAAATATTACAATTAAGTTGATATTAATACAAACTAGATGGTTATAAATTAAGATGCTAATTGTAATCACCAGAGCAACTGCCAAGAAAATAAGTCCGTGTCATTATGCCAACCAGACAGTGATAGGTTACTTCCCTTACATCTTCTCTCTGCCTGTAGCATGGTTTGCTCTCTCCCTTAGTTCCCCGTGTTTTCCCTCCAGCGCTGCTGCCAAGTGAGAACCTTCACTGAGCCGGGGGTGTGGAGGGTGGGAGACATTGTGCATTCTGCTGTAGGCATATATAAGGTAAAGGGACTCATTATGCTCAATCTTGTATTAGTCACTGGCTAATTTCATCTGAAGCGCACTGAAGTGCAAAGAATTCTTTGGTTGAATTATCTTTCATGGGTGAGGCAGTTCCAACTGGAGGGGTGGCCTTCCTGGGCCCCTCTCTCCACCTCAGTCATGCCGGTCACACGCAGGCCGTACCCAGACTGCATCAATAATACACACACATGCATATATATGAATGATATATATAGTTTACAGCATGTCTGTGAATGAATAATATCTATTTTATTTATTTATCTATTTATATTTAATTCATTTATATAAATATTATTTTATTATATTAATACATGTTGTTATATAATGTATACTATACATAATATATACTAAATAAATACAATACATATAATATAAACAAATATATAATATAAATACAAGTTTATTTATATTATATGTAATGATATACTTGCTGTAAACTATAATATTATAATAATATAATAATATAGTTATAGTAATATTATATATATAGTTTATAGCATGTCTATGAATGTAGGCATTCATTTGAAGGAGTCTGGGGACCAAAGGATTTTCAGAGAAAGTGTCTGTATGAGGTACACACAGAGGCTCAGTACAGCTTAGAAGGACACAGTGAGCTGATGAAAAGTAGGAGTCTGCACGTTTTCTCTGCTGATCGCTTCCCATTGTATGCTCCATTTTGCATTTTACTTGCCTCCGCCCCCTCTCCCAAACGCTGGGTGAGTGATTTTGGTGTTTTGTTCCCTCTTAAAAAAAAAAAGCATTTTCTACCCCAATCCTCAGTACTCCATACTGCCCTATGGTTTGAAGAGGAAGGAGAAATTTCTCTTGTGTTCTTGCCTTTCCTTCCTGCTCCGCGTTCCTCCCCTCCTGTTCAGGCTCAGGAGGTTGGCTCAGATTTCGGCAGTCTGGCACTTTGTCCCTTGGACAACAGGCGGTGGCTCAGATTTCGGCAGTCTGGCACTTTGTCAGGGCTGTGAGGCTCTGCTCACACTGGGATCAGATAGGTCCAGAGACAACCAGGAAGCAGGTCCCGTTTGGCTTTTTCTTTTCTCCCCTTTCTGTTATTCTTTCCATTGCAAAGGCCAGACCAACAGGCAAAGGGTGACCACAATAGGCGATCAGTGTTGGGTGAAGGAGTGGTCAGTATCTGTGCCAGAAGAAGTGGCAGGTGCCCGCGGAAGCCTGGGTGACTGTTGCAGGGAGGAATATGGTAGATAACGTGAGAAGTCAAGGTAGGCTGACTACCGGCCTTGGAAAGTAGGACACTGTTAACAGGTCCCATAGTCTGAAGGTGATTAGGAGTTTGGTTCCCCAGAAGGGGAGCCAGCAAAGCTGGCATCATGGGATCAGGGTACTAGGTAGGACACTAGAGTGAGGGCTCAAGCTCAGGGAAGAGGCACAGTTCCGGGGACCAGAACTGGGACACAAGGAGGGCCTGGAGTTCAGGACAGGGTGTGTGCAGAGCCATAAAACCTCTCCTGTGCTGTCCTTCATTCATCTCGAGATTCCCACGTGCTAGATGCGGTTGACGAGCTAGATGCCGAGTACCCAGTGACAATGAGGATGGGGTGGTCCTGGCTTTGGAGAGTTGGGGAATCCAAACAGCCTCAGCTCTACTACTAGCTGCGTGACCTTGGGCAAGTCACAGAATCACCTTGTGATTCAGTTTTCTTTCCTTTTTTTTTTTTTAAAGATTTTATTTATTTATTTATTTGACAGAGAGAGAGATCACAAGTAGGCAGAGAGGCAGGCAGAGAGAGAGAGGAGGAAGCAGGCTCCCTGCTGAGCAGAGAGCCCGATGAGGGGCTCGATCCCAGGACCCTGAGATCATGACCTGAGTCGAAGGCAGAGGCTTAACCCACTGAGCCACCCAGGCGCCCCGTGATTCAGTTTTCTTGACTGTAAAATGTTTCTGAGGCTGCGGCAGCTCTGGTGAATTTCCAGTCTGGTCGGAAGGAGCAGACGTGTGGTTGGTGAAGGAGCTGGTTTGGAAGATGCTTTCACACAGCAAGCAGAGGTTGTTTTCTCTCCACTGTTTTATTGTGAAAACTTTCAAACACATAAGAAAGTTAAAAGAAGGGCAGAGCAAACACCAAATGCCCACCGCCGGGGTTCTATAGTGGTAAACATTTTGCTATATTTGCTTTAGCATCTTGTCTGTCCATCCTTGCACCCACCAATTAAAGTAAGTTGCAGACATCCATGCACTTCACCCCTAAATGCTTCTGCATGCATATCATTAACTAGAATTCAGTGTTTACTTATGGCACTTTTTGTTTTTGAGGTAAACTTTACATAGAATAACATGCACAAATCTCGAGTATACTATTCGATGAGTTGTGGCAAATGTATACATTCATGTAACCCGAATCTCTAGCAAAATACAGAACATTTCCTTCACCCTTGAAGAGATCCCTAATGTTTCTTTCTAGCCAATCTCTGTTCTTCCCCTACCTCCCCCCTTATTAGTCTCCTAGGGCTACTGTTACAAATTATTACGAACTGGATTGCTTGATACAACAGAAACTTACTCTGTCACAGTTCTGGAGGCTGGAAGTCCCAAATCAAGGCGTTAGTAGGCTCCAGGTCTCTCTGAAGGCTCTAGGAGAAGAAGCTGTTCCATTTGTTTCTTTTAGCTTCAGGAGTTACTGGCAATCTTGGTGTGCCTTGACTTAGAGACACACCACTCCAATCTCGGTTTCTCTCATCACATGGTATTCTGCTTGTGGGTGTCTGTTTCTGCATAAGGACCCCAGTGCTTTTGGATTAGGGCCCATTCTAATGACATTATTTAAACTTCTTTTTATTTTCAAAGACCCCACTTCCAGATAAGGTCACATTCACAGGTACTGAGGATTAGAAATTCATCTTATCTTTTGGGGAGACATAATTCAACCCGTAACACACCCCTAGATGGCCGCTGCTATTTTGATTTTTTTCCATCATTGATTTTGCCTGTTGTAGAACTTCACATAAATGGAATAATGTAGTATATATTGTTTTGTGTGTAGCTTCTCTCACTCAGCATGTTTTTGTAATTCATCCATGGCATTTCTTATTTCCTGTTCAATCTACGGCCATACCACCCTGAACGCGCCCGATCTCGTCTTATTTCCTGTTCATTGCTGAGTAGCATTCCATTATATGGATGCACCACAGTCTATCAGTTCTTCCACTGATGGACACTTGGCCCATTTTTAGTTTTTTATCAATTAAAAATAAAGTTGCAGGGGCACCTGGCTGGCTCAGTCAGTAGAGCATGGGACTCTTGGTGTCAGGGTTGTGAGTTCAAGCCCCACATTAGGTGTAGAGTTTACTTCAAAAAATGAATAAAATTTGATCAAAACCTCCACAGAAATAGAAAACCTTTAAAAAAATAAAAATAGAGTGGCTATGAAATTTGAGAGTCAAATTTTTTTTGTAGACGTATGATTCCATTTCTCGTGGGTGAAATCCCGAGAGTGGAATTGCTGAATGATGGGGACAAAGGAGGAAGGGAGAAAGGGAGGAAGTAAAAGCAGAAGAGAAAGAGTGGGGAAGGAATTCCACTTTTAAAAACTGGGCCACAAGCGCAGGACTTGCAGCAAGTTGATGTTGAGCCCCAGGGTGTTGGGGGGAGCTTGTTACCACTCTGCTGTTGAAGCTGTGTCTGGAGACAGTGCTGAGCCTCTAGCTGGGATCAGACTGATGTTCCCGCTCAGAGTAGAGGAAGCCTAGAGAGACGGGAATCGGACCTTTGTAGATGACCTTAGAGCTGTGATCAGGAATTAAGATTCATTTGTCCTGAGCTGTGCCTATTCCATCAGCACCCCCACGCCCCGCACCCACTTTTTACGGATACTGCCTATAGTGACCGGGGTCCATGTGTTTCAGGGTTTTTGTTTTGTTTTGGAATATCACTTACTATTTCTGTGTCTGATATGTATTTTCCTTTTTTTAAAAGATTATTTATTTATTTGACAGAGATCACAAGTAGCCAGAGAGAGAGAGGAAGGGAAGCAGACTCCCCACTGAGCAGAGAGCCTGATGTGGGGCTTGATCCCAGGACCCTGGGATCATGACCTGAGCCGAAGGCAGAGGCTTTAACCCCCTGAGCCACCCAGGCACCCCTGATATGTATTTTCCAACCAAAGGTCCTAGAGGCTTAAACTAAATCATATTCTGGTTTCCAAACATCACAGTAGTGGCACTGGTGTGGCCACGGTCTCACAGAAGAAAGCAGCAGGTGAAATTAAGTGGAAGCGTAGAGTCCGGTTCTCTGGTAGTTACTTTGTGGGGCTCTCGGGCCATGCCGGAGTGAAGCGGTCCCTGCAGACTCTCGGGCTGCTGGCTGGCCTGCGCCGCTGGCCACGCTCCAACTGGTTGACTGCAGCCGGCCCTTGCTGCAGGCCACGCCTCAGCCCCTCTCTCCACATCTCATTCCTCTGACTCTCCTCCTGGCTGGGGCCCAAGTGAGCACCTCTCTTGCTCTTAATGAGTTCCAGGGAAGAAGGTTCCACAGGCTCCTTTGACAGCTTATACACCAGAGCTTTACAATATTGTCAAGCAGTGCCTTTCTATTTCTACTATACCTCATTTCCTCTTTTCCTGAATCAGTGGAAATAGAGATGAGGCAGCCCCTGCCTTCTCCCATGGCAGCCCTTATGTCCTCTGAGCCTCTGCAGGCAGTTTGGGGGCATAAGCCTTCACACTTCTTTCTAGGAAGGACAGAGACTGCATCTTAGTGTCCTCCTGGTCCCAGGTGTTACTGAAGGTGACTGAGTAACTCCCTTGAGAGCTGAAGTGACTCTTTTGGTTACTTTTCCCAACTGGACTGTTACCACACTAACCCTTTTTTCTTCTCCAGGTTTGCATTCAGTTAATCCCTTTTGCACAAGCCGGAGAAGGGCGGTTTATTTTCTTGCTGACTGGGCAAAGTTCACTGCTCTGACACTCACCTTCTGGTCCTGCTTACTGTCTAGCTCCTTGGACTCATGTCCGATCCATGATTCTGGAAACCTGCCTGCTGTTTTCAGTATGGGCACCTCAGTGTTTGTGGCTTATACTGACAAGAACTTTACCTTTTGTATGTGTGAAAGATCTTTTAGATTATTATAGATTATTAGAGGAGGGGGGACAACGATCCAGGGCCAGACTATGACAAGAACTGATACGGCGTTGGCCATGGGGACCACACATATTTGATGTAGATGCAGATAGATTTTCTCAGTTTGGAAAGATGGTGTAACATAATAATGGTTAAGAATATAATCTCTGGGGATGCCTGGGTAGCTCAGTTGGTTAAGCGGCTGCCTTCGGCTCAGGTCATGATCCCAGCGTCCTGGGATCGAGTCCCACATCGGGCTCCTTGCTCGGCAGGGAGCCTGCTTCTCCCTCTGCCTCTGCCTGCCACCTTATCTGCCTGTGCTTGCTCTCTCTCTCTCCCTCTCTCTCTCTGACAAATAAATAAATTTAAAAAAAAAAGAATATAATCTCTGGTGTTGGACAGACCTGGGTTTGAATACCAGCACTACTATTTACTTGCCTGTGATTTAGGACAATCACAGCTAACTTCTCTCCATGCCTCACTTTGCTTTATTTGTAAAGTGGGCATGAATATAATATTACCTGTCTGAATGGATAAGCAAATTATGGTAGATCCATACAGTAGAACACTATTCAGCAACATAAAAAATGTCCTAAAATGACAAATTTTATGTTATATATATTACACCACAATTTAAAAATTAATAATGTAATATACCAAAATCATTGAGTTGTACCCTTGAAATGGGTGAATTACATGGTATGTGAGTTATATCTCAATGAAGTTGTTTAAAAAAAAAAAAGAACGGACTGTTGGTACCTTGAAGCAGTTGGATAAATCCCAAAGTCATTACGCTGAGTGAAAGAAGCCAGACAAAACAGTATATGCCATATAATTCTATTTATATAAAACTCTAGAAAAATGCATACTAATCTATAAGGACAGAAAGCAGATCAGTGGTTGCTTGGCAGGGGGGATGGGAAGGGTCAGGAAGGAGGGATCACAAAGCAGAGCAAGGAAACTTTTAGAGATGATGGAAATGTTAATTATCTTGATTACGGTGATGGTTTCATGGGGTGTATACATATGTCTAAGCTCATCAAATTTACACTTTAAATATGTGCAGTTTACTGTATGCCAATTATACCTTTGAAGAGCTGTTTTACAAAATGGTGCTTTTTTCATATGGCTGGTACAAGGTTGAAATGAGACAATGAGAAAAAATGGCCTGGCACATGGTGAATGCTTCATAAATCATAACTTTAAAAAAATGAGATATACAAATGGTCAATGAGCACATGACAAGATGCTCAACAGCATGAGCTCTCTGGGAAAAGCACATGAAAACCACAGTGAGATACCACTTCACAGCCACTGGAATAGTAATAACAACAAGTGTTGTCCAGGATGTGGAGAAATTGGACCCCTTATATATTGCTGATGGAAATGTGCAATGGTGTAGGCACTCTGGAAAACAGATTAGGTCTCCTCCAACACTTAAACATAGAGTTAACATGTGACCCCCTCGTAGGAATATACCCACGAGAACTGAAAATATACACCCACCCAAAAACTCATACACAAATGTTCACAGTAGGATTATTCAAAATAGCCAAAAAATGGAAACAACTCAAATGTTCATCAACTGATGAATGGATAAACAAAAGGTTGCATATGCACGCAATGGGCTATAACCAGCATGAAAGGGACTGAAGTATATGCTACAACACCGGCAAACCTTAAAAGCTTTATGCTAAGCGAAAGAAGCCAGTCACAAACCATCACGTATCCAGAACAGGCAAATCCATAGAGACAGAAAGCAGATTGGTAGTTGCCTAGCGCTGGAGGGGTTAGGGCAAGATGGAGTGATCAGTAATGGGTACTGGATTTCTTTTTGGAGTGATGAATATGCTCTAAAATTAGAGTGTGGTGATGGCTGCACAATTCTGTGAGTATACTGAAAACCACCGGATTATACACGATAAAAGGGTGATTTTATGCTCTGTGAATTATGTCTCAATAAAGCTGTTATTTTAAAAAGTCACTCAGCCAACAAGCATTTATTAATTATTTTCTTTGTGCTTCATAGGAAGCGAATGTCCCTAATGCCAACATCTACTATGGAGCAATGTGAACAGGGAGCATTTTTATCCAGAGGAAATATTTTTAGTTTTTGTTTAACATGTTGGAAGTGTGAATGAAAGAAGTGGAAACTGAAAACATATTTGTCATAAAGTTTCCTGCAGAATATAAAATGGTTTTTTTTTTGTAGCCTAAAGCCTTGCTACTCAAATTGTGGTCAGTAGCATGAGTACCACCTGGGAGCTTGTTAGAAATGCAGAATCGCGGGTCCCACCTAGACTTACTGAATCAGAATCTGCATTTTAACAAGATCCGCAGGTGTTTGGCATGCACATTAGAGTCTGAGAAGCACTAGCCTGAAGGTTAGCAGGATGACTTCATGACACTTTAATTTGCCTTGCAATCAGTCGGTAAGTGAGATGGTGACAGCATATTTAATATTATATTATGTTGAATATTCTCTATATAGATTAATCATAGATGTAATCATAATCTTAAAAAGTGAAGGTGAGTCCATTTGAGTATAATTTCTGTCCTTTTAATCTATAACTTTCCATAGCTCTTTGTAAAATCCTCTAATATATTTCTTTGCAGTGATAATATTTTCATGGTAATTTGTCATGACATTAATTAATATTTGCCTATTTCAAGAAGACACACCCACTTAGTGGACTGCAAAAAAAATCTTGAAATTTTAAATTTAAAGTATGGGTACAAAGATAATTTGTGGTTTTAAGGTTAAACTCAGTAGTAAGAAAAACTCACTGGTTTTTAGTGTTGTTTAGTATGATAAGTAGGTAAGTTATATTACTCAGTTAAAAGCTGTTCATTTTCAAAGAATTGTTGTGTCCTTGTTAAATTGCTAAATTACACTTTCAACATTATGGGACTTCTCCTTCATCTATGTAAAAACTAAGATAAAATGACAGACTGGTTTTGTAAAATAAAACTATTAGGTACATTAATTTGAGCAATATTTGGTAACTGTATATTTCATATATTTTGGAGAAGGGACCACATAATAAACTTTGAAAGCATTTCTTATGTATCAATCATATGTATGCATCTTGTGAAATTCAAACAATTCTCTTCTTGCATTCCTATAGTAATATTATGCCTTTGAATATCTATTTGGATGATAAAATGGTTTTCTTGATCTTCTTATATTGCTGGAGGTTTTATTTTCCAATTCACCTGCAGGATCTCTCAAGTATGAGCATCTGGCTATTAATAATCACAGAGTAGGCCAGAACCTGTGTTCATTTTTTTCTCTAAGTTATTGTGGCATAAAGAGCATGTAGTTTATTTGTGGTTTATTTTAGGTATCCTTCATTAATATGGTTTGATAATATATATGGCCACATTTCTGCTTCTTGCCTTTGCTTTCTTTCGGCCCATCACTTTTCAGAAGAAAAGAGACAAGTTACTCTTCAAGAATTACTCTGTTGAGGGGTGCCTGAGGGGCGTCGTTAAGCATCCGCCTTCACTCAGATCATGATCCCGGCGTCCTGGGATCAAGTCCCACATGGGGCTCCCTGCTCAGCGGGAAGCCTGCTTCTCCCCCTCCCACTCCCCCTGCTTGTTTTGTGTTCCCTCTCTCGCTGTCTCTCTTTCTGGTCAAATAAATGAATAAATAAATAAAATCTTAAAAAAAAAGACTTCCTCTGTTGGGGTAATCCATGGAGACTGTTGAAGGAAGGGTTCAGAGGTGGAAGAGAATGTTCATCCCAGCAGAGGTGAGATCAGAATTGTCCACCAAGATTTTATCGGTGAAAACATTTCTCAGTATGAACTGCCCATGAAAGGCCCAAATTCTCTACATGGTCTACAGTATGGTCTTCCTCACTCACTCTGAAGAAGCTTTAGGAATATTATAACTATCTTATTTTGCTTTGTCTATGTCTAACGTCTGAAAGAGCTCCTTCAGTAAACATAGAATAAAAATTCCATATGAAATGAAACTATTGAGTTATTGTTTGATCGGCAGTGTTTATCTTAGTCTTGCATAAGATACCAATGAAAAAATCTTTAAAAAAAAAAGAAAAAAGGGGTGCCTGGCTGGCGTAGTCACTATAGCGTGAGACTCTTAATCTTGGGGTTTTGAGTTCAAGCCCCACATTGGGTGTAGAGATTATTTAAAAATGAAAAAATGCTTTTTTAAAATTTTATTTTTTAAAAAATATTTTATTTGTTTGAGAGAGAGAGAGAGTGAGAGAGAGAGAGCACAAGCAGGGGGAATGGCAGGCAGAGGGAGAGGGAGAAGCAGGTTCCCTGCTGAGCAGGGAGCCCCACTTGGGTCTTGATCCCAGGACGCTAGGATCACAACACGAGCTAAAGACAGTCACTTGACCAACTGAGCCACCCAGGAACCCCCCAAATAAAAAATCTTTTAAAAAATTTGGGGCACCTGCGTGGCTCAGTTGTTGTTAAGCATCTGCCTTCAGCTCAGGTCCTGATCCCAGGGTCCTGGGATGGAGCCCCAGGTCGGGCTCCTTGCTCAGCAGGAAGCCTGCTTCTCCCTCTGCCTGCTGCTACCCCTGCTTGTGTGCTCTCTCTCTCTTTCTCTAAAATAAATAAAATCTTAAAAAAAAAAAACAAAATGACAATGTATCTTAAAATCTGGTGGCTTAAGATTCTTTGAAAGACTATAGTTGCTATTCTTATGTTCATCTCAGTGCATTTTCCTATGAAGTTACCCCTGCCTGGCATCTCCTTTCCCTTTCTTCTTTTTAAGTTAATTAATTTATTTTTAATGGAAGTGTAGTTGACATAGGATATTATACTAGTTTCAGGTATACAGCGTAGTGATTAAACATTCATATACATCATGAAATGCTCACCACAAGAAGTGTAGTTACCACCTGTAACCATACAAAATTATTACAGCATTATTTTTTTTAACTGCAAACTGCAATTTTATTAACACTTTTTCTTTCAAACCAAGTTCTTCATGCTGACATTCCCAGTGTTGGGAGGCACAAATACCATTAACCATCTTCATTCTTTGCATCACCAAGGAGTTCTTTCCCCATCTTGTTCTGAAGGATGAACAAAAGCTTGGGGTGTACATTTCAGAAGATAAACTGCTGCATGAAGACCCCCTATGTTCACCCAGACAGTATGTACCTTCCGCCAAACATGTCCCATTCCAGATAATGCCTTGGTAAAGCATTTCTTGTCCTGAGTAAGTAGTGCAGCTCGGCCTGTCCCTGGTTTACAGACACGGCTCATCTCCCGTAGGCAAGCTGGATAAAGGTTCCAGTTTCTCTTTTTGGAGCCCATCCTTTTTCCAAATGGCATGTCTGTCACAATAATGTCCACAGAGCCAGTTCTCAATGGCAGATTGCAGATATCCCACTGAACAGCATCTATGGGCAAGCTCCAGGACACTTTGCCTTCTTTAATTTGGCTCTTGGTCAATAAAGATGAGATGTTATTTGCTGCTCTATTCACAGCCAACGGATTATTATCACCAGCGATATGGTAACAGACCATTCAGTAGCCCCCTCTATTGGTATTGCTCCCGTTCCACACATGGGATCAACTATTATATCAGTAGGTTGAGGAGCACAGAGGCTAAGCATCCCATAGGCAAGAGTAGATCTAAGAGTTGTAGGTCCAAAATGTGTGATATTTCTTCGGTGGAGACTCTCTTCTGTCAATGCAATGCCCACAACAATTTCATTATCATGGATGTTCAAAAGAACCTCCACATCAAAGTTGGTCATGTCAGCCTTCCACTTAAAGTAATCTTGAACAGCACCCCCAAAATCTCTTGCAGCCTCATTTGAGGAAAAGCAATGTTTCTCTCCTGCCCGGTTGCATGTGACTCTAAACTTCAGCCCTTTAGGATGAGTTTCTTCTTTTTCATCCTTCTCGTCTTTGGAAGATGCCAAATCATCACCTACTAATGTTGATACCTCTTCTTTGATGGCTGGATTTTCATAATAGTCTAAGATATGGGAATCTAAGGTATTATTAGTGAATCCTTTTTTATACTCTTTCTCATCTGTTTTGTCTCCTTGTCCATTATCAATCTTTTCTCTACCTGAATTCTGATTTATCTTTTTGCACTTTTTTTCCCTTGAAACTGGTGTTAATTTTCCATACTTTTAAAGGGTCTGACCATGGAAGCTTCCCAGCCAGTTCTTCAAAATCCTTGAGAACTTCTTCCTTTGTTTCTTTGAACTGGTAATCTTTAAACTCCTTAACAACCACAAATAAGTTATCAACTGATCTCAGACAATGAACCTGAGCCAGACCCTCCACTGAAATGTCAAAATATATCTTGCCCCGGCCTTTGCTGATTTTGCATGATGACCCCAATTTCTCTCTCACTTCATCTGGAGCTGTTTGCTCAAAACCAGTAGGTACAGTGGCTCCAATAGTGACTTGGAGGTGCTCAGACTCACTTCTGGGACCACTTTCTGTCACTTGTATAGCCCTCCAGTTCTCATGAAGGTTCACATCCAAGAGCTGCTTAGTGGCTTCTTGAACATCAGACATGTTGGCAGTGCTTCAAAGATGCTTACAGTCCCGGCCGCCAGTACAGACCTTATTACAGCATTATTGACTCTATTCCCTATGCTGTACTTTACATCCCCGTGACTTACTTATTTTATAATGGGAAGTTTGTACCTCTTGATCTCCTTCACCTATTTGGCCCATCCCTACGACCCCAACCAGCAACCACCAGTTTGTTCTCTGTATTTATGAGTCTGTTTCTGTTTTTTTTTTAAATTTAATTTATTTATTTAAAGGTTTTATCTATTTGAGATAGGGAAAGTGTGTAAGTAGGGGGAGGGACAGAGGGAGAGGGAGAGAATCTCAAGCAGACTCCGTGCTGAGCGCAGAGCTGGATGCAGGGCTTGATCACTCGACCCTGAGCTCATGACCTGAACCAAAACCAGAGTCAGAGACTTAAATGACAGAGCCCCAGTTTGTTTTGTTTTTTAGATTCCATATATAAGTGAAATCATATGGCATTTGTCTATCTCTGTCTCATTTGTATCACTTAGCATCATACATTTAGGTCCATCCATGTTGTCGTAAATGGCAAGTTCTCATTGTTTTCTGTGGCTGAGTAATATTCCATTGTGTATCTATACCACATCTTCTTTAACCATTCATCTTATCAGTGGACACATAGATTGCTTCTGTATCTTGGCTTTTGTAAATAATGCTGCAATAAACATGGGAGTGTATAGATCTTTTTGAATTAGTATTTTTGGGGGGGGCAAATACTCTGAAGTGGAATTACGGGATTGTATGGTATTTCTAATTTTCTTTTTTTTTTTAAAGATTTTATTTATTTATTTGAGAGAGAGAGAGTGAGAGAGAGCATGAGAGGGGAGAGGGTCAGAGGGAGAAGCAGACTCCCCATGGAGCTGGGAGCCCAATGTGGGACTTGATCCCGGGACTCTGGGATCATGACCTGAGCTGAAGGCAACTGAGCCACCCAGGCACCCACTATTTCTAATTTTCTGAGGAAACTCCATACTAGTTTCCAAAATGGCTGCACTAATTTATCCCAACAGTGGATGAAGGTTCTTTTTTCTGCACATCTTTGCCAGCACTTGGTATTGTCTTTTTAATACCAGCCATTCTGACAGGTGGGAGGTGATATGTCATTGCACTTTTGATTTGCATTTCTGTGATGATGAGTGATGTTGAGCATCTTTTCATGTGTCTGTTGGCCATCTGGATGTCTTCTTTGGAAAAACATCTATTCAGATCTGTCCATTTTCTAACCAGACTGTGTTGTCGATGTTGGATTGTATGAGTTCTTTGTATATTTTGCATATTAACCCCTTATCGAGCATATTATTTGCAAATATCTTCTCCCATTCAGTAGGTTGCTTTTTTGTTTCATTGGTTTCCTTCACTGTGCAAAAGCTTTTTAGTTTGATGTAGTCCTAATAGTTTATTTTTGCTTTTGTTATTCTTGCCTTCTTCCCTTTCTGTGCATACTAAAACCTTTCCATCTTTCAGGCCCTAGAAACTTGATCACCTCTTCTGTCAAGCCTCTCCTAATATCACCAGCTAGAAATAATCTTCTGCTTTTGAATTCCCATATCATTTAATCCCATTTATGGTTCTTATTTTCATTATTTTATTATTGTTGTTTGTATATAGGCCTCATCTGTTTTCCTAGTCTGTAATTTTTATTCACATATATATCTCTCCCACTATGTCTTGGGTTTAGTAATTAAATATTTGGAAAATAGTAACAATATTTGGATAATACATCGATATTCAAATAACAGATACATGACAGGTACTAGAAGGCCTCTTCTCGTCCATGTCCAAAATGGACCCCTTTTCTACTCCAAAATTGAGCTGGATCTAATGGTCTGTTTTCATTTACATATTTCTTTGGGTTAAACATTGCCACCCCCACTCTGTAAGTCCTCCCACCAGGGCACCTCAGTGTAAATGAATTTCTAAGATCTTTCTGACAATGCCTGGAGAATCTAGGAAACATAATGATCAGTGGACCAGGGGAGGAGGGGATGTAAAAGTGGAAAAAGGAAACCAAAAAGGAAGGGGATCATCTGATGATGAGGCGAGCCCAGCTTGTTGATGACCATCTTTGCCCAGGGTTTGATGGAGCCCTTGGCTTAACCTAGAGTCCAATTGTATCATTAGAGCACACATACTTCTCAGGAATTTCTTGACTGTCATCAGATTGCCTCTCTTTGATTTTAGAATTTATTGGAAAGACAAAATTAAAGGTAATCTTAGAAGGGAAAGAAAATCATCCTTAATTCTCCTGCCTAAACATGACTGTTTTCACCATTCCTGTATGCACAGAAGTCTGTATTGAGAGTTTTATATTATGTTATATATTTATATAATGCAAAAATGTTTATATATATCTCCTCATGTTATCATATAATCTTTATAATTTTTACTCTTAATAGTTACATAATATTTTATTGAATATTGGTTTATATAACATAGTTTCTTTAAACATTTCTCAGTAGTTGGGCATTTAAGTTCTTACAGTGTTTGCTTCTAAAGGTTATTCATTAATTCATTATTCACTATTCATATAATGCAGAGATAAAGTAAATATTGATCCACATAGCTTTTCTTCATTTGAATTTATTCCTTAGAATAAATTCCCAGGAAGGAATATCATTACTAGGTTAAAGGTTCCTGATAGGTATATCTAAATTCCTTTCTTTGGTGGACATTGTAGTTCTCTTCCTAGCAACCATTTGATATGTGTGGAATTGACCTCACCACCACCTCCAAGTGTGAGCCGTCATTCGTCTTAGCTAATCTGAGTGATCCATCCCCTTTGCCATAATATTTGGTCGAGGTAACACCTGCCTAACCTATTCAGCATATGGTATTCTCCTGGCCAGAGAAATTGGTTCGTCGGTGGCCATTATGTCATTATGAAGCTCAGGGCTTCTTTCTATGTTTATATAAGGCAGTAGACTCTCTTTCCTAATATATTCAAGAAGAAGCATCTAGTCTTGTTGCTTTGGCAGCATTTTGCAATGAGGGACAGCTGCCTGAGGATGAAGCCAATGCAAAGAAGCGAGCAGAGGGGAAGAGATTACAATGAAACGGAGCTAGAATGCCTGGGCATTCCAGATGGAGGAACAGAGCAGGTGCAAAGGCCCAGAAGGACTGTGCATGATATGTTCAAGGAGGCCAGTGTGGTTGGAGCAGAGTGAGCAGAGGAGGAGATGAAGTCAGAGAGGAATCAGCAGTCCAGATTATATAGCTCTTTGTAGATTCTCAGAAGAATTTTCAATTTTATTGTACAGAAGTTGTTTAAACAGTACAGTCATGAAAGTTTTTTTGCCTAATTTTTTTGCCTAAAATATATCTTCCAATGATATAATACAGGTTATTTTCTAATTCCTGTTTGTTTCTAATTAAGTCAATTTTCAATACTTAACTTTTTAATTTCTTTTCTCAAAGTAATCTCCATGCCCGACAAAGGGCTCAAACTCATGACGCCGAGATCAAGGGTCCCATGCTCTACCGCCTGACTCAGCCAGGCGTTCCTAGACTGATATTCTCGACTGGCAATTTTTACCAGCTTAGAGTTGAAAACAAAGGACAAAATGCAAAGGCAAATATTAGAAGCCTTTATGGAAGGGGCTTGAAGAACAGATGGCATCAGTACATAGTGGTGGTTGGCGTGAGGGCATGAGAAGGCTGTGAGAAGATGGCAAAGAAGGACAAAGGAAGGTAAATGAAGATTTGCAGATGTGCCCCAGTTGCTGATGAAGGTAGACTTAACTGAGAAATTAACCAGGGCCTCCTCAGTGGCCTGAAAGAAGTCCTTTTGCCTTGGGTCTCTTTGGGGCAGTTTGGATCTCTCAAAAACACCAGTTGTGGTGGAACAGCTGTTGTCTTACAGCAGAAACTCTCCACAGGACAAACCTTATGCCCTGGATTTGACTATTTGTCATTAATCGAGCTGGAGCTTCTGCAAGACAAAGCAGTCTTGGGTCTTGGGATTGGAAAGAGTACTGAGCCTTGCCGCTCTGGTGCCTTAACAGCAGCTTGCAAAAGGGCATTTTGCAGGGAGGGGATGTTTGAAGAGGCAATGAGAAAAGTCAAAGAAGAAATGGGAGGAGGGAATCAGCAGTGAAACAGACTGTGGCAAGAGGATAAGCAAGAGGATCAGTGCAGAAAAACATGGAAAGAAGTAACCGGGGTTCTGGCAGAGGAGGCTGAGTTTATGAACAGATAATAATTATAAGCAGTGTATCAGCCACCTTACGCATATTATCTCATCTAAGCCGCACAGCAATTCTATGGGGTAGTTAGAATTATTACCCCAGCTTACAGATAAGAAAACCAAGGTCCAGATAGGTGAAGTAACTTATCCAAACTTACCCAGGTAGTGAGTGGCAGAGCCTGGGTTCTAGTCTACACAGTCTGGTGTTCAGTCCATGCTCTTACAACATAGTCTTTCTCAGGCAGTGTGACAAGAACTAGAGCAGGATTTTGACATCATCCCAAGGTCAAATTTTTTCTTTCATTGTAGTTATTATTATTCTGTGTTTAGTGCATGAGGATTTATTGTATGATATGGGGTACTTTGGGTTCCTTGGGGTTCCTTCTTAAATGAGGTCTACTTTTGTTTGTGTGTTTGTTTGTTTCCAGATTGCCCCATGGGAAATGGTTGGACCTCTATATTCCTTTGCCAGTTTTAGGACTAAATCCATGATCACTGGGTGGGCCCATGCCTTCAGTGCTCTGTGTGTTTTATTTGTGAACTCCTCCCCTCCTTGCAGGAGCCCAGAGTGTGTAGGGTGACAAGCATCTCGGGGTGATTTTATGAGCTTCTATGACATCCTTCAGTATAAAAGCAACAGGCTTATCAAGCAAAAAAAAATTGGGACTCTTAGAAATTATTAGAAAAAGGGAGAAATGAGTATTGAGAAAAGGAGGTCTTGAGAAAAGATGGAGAAAACAGAATCAAAACACGCAAGGGCTCTTGGACTACATTCCTCGCTGTTAGAGAGAAGGGAGCCAAATGTGGGTGAGGCCACTAACAGAGCCAAGTACCAGGGCCTTCCTGTGTTCTGATGAGCTCTGGTACAAAGTTACCAGGGGAGAAACCAGAGCTATAGAGCTCTTTATACTTTGGACGGTTTGGAGAAGATATCCCTACTGTACTTTGAGATACCTCTCTTAAGGAGATCAAGTAAAACTTATTATAACAAATACTCAAAGATTTTCCTTTCATAAGTAATCTATATTCCGTGTATCTTTGAGGTTACTTTTCCACTGGAATATGGTGCTAACAAATAACAAATTGATTCAAGGAGAATTTATATGCTTACAATATTGTCCATCTATGAACAGGACATATATTCTATTAATTGAATTCATCCTTTATGTCTCCTAAAAAAACTTCTACCTTTGTTAATTAAATTAAGCCTAGAACCCTTAACTTTTGTTCTTGCCAATTGTCTTTTCTTAGGGATCTCTTGGAGCAGGTAGCAGCTGAGAACACAGAGCTGGAAGTTGGACAGAGCTGTGTTTCTGTTCTACCTCGGCTGTTTTCCTTGCTCTATAGTTTTGGATACATCACTATGCTTCTCTGAGTTTCAGTGTTCTCACCTGTAAATTGGGGTTAATAAAAGTGCCTACCTCATCAGTTTGTTGAGAGAGTTGAACAAGATAATGTATGTAAAGCACTGCCTAACTCAAGCACTCAATTATTCATAATTACTGGCAACCTTGCTTCTATCTGCCTCCGAAAAAAGA
This sequence comes from Mellivora capensis, assembly GCA_004024625.1. Lineage (NCBI taxonomy): Eukaryota > Metazoa > Chordata > Mammalia > Carnivora > Mustelidae > Mellivora > Mellivora capensis. Next base: position 44,568 of record PISX010003717.1, read on the forward strand.
GGTCCCACTCTTCCATTAAGCCTTTGGCCTAAATGTAGATGCATTCACCTTTCCTGAGTACCTTCAAGCATAGTTGAGGTATGGCTGGAATATTGAACAAGACTATCTAAAGACTAGGGAATAACAACAGATAAATGAACATAGAAAATAATATGAAGCATATCATTGTACTTTATACCATAAGGCTTACTTTTCAGAGTGCCATCTTATTCTTAGTCTTCATCTATTTCCACAAGGTGGGTACCATCTTAGCAACCCACCACCCAGGAGCATAGCTGAGAACTTCTGAATCTTCTGACATCTGAACCCAAGAGCGCTAGGACTGGAGAAAGACAAATGGTTCATTTCCTGGCATACCCAAGACCTGTCTTCTTAGTTTTATGTTCTTGTCTTTTTGCTCAGATGATTGCTAATCTGGAATAACCACAGTTTTCAAGGGGGATTCCAGCCATCATTTGCCCACAGGAGTGTGGCCTTTCCCTACAGCTGGAACTTGACAACAATACTAGAATATAACATAATAGTATATATTGACATTCATACACAAAACGTACATGGTTGATGGAGGGGGCTTTTTGTTGTATCTTCCCAATAGTATTATAGTTTTTTTATATGAGTAATATCACTTATGTTTATACTTAAGTTCCTCATCTTTTGCATTTTCTATCATAATTCACCTAGTATCTATACCTTATTTCTTTTTTGTGCCTTATTGATCAGAAATTCTAAAATAATATTAAAAATAATAGAAAAGGGGCACCTGGGTGGCTCAGGCATTAGATGTCTGCCTTCAGCTCAGGTTATGATCCCGGGGTCCTGGGATTGAGAACTGCATTGGGCTCCCTGCTCAGCAGGAAGCCTGCCTCTCCCTCTCCCACTCCCCCTGCTTGTGTTCCTTCTCTCACTGTGTCTCTCTCTGTCAAATAAATAAATAAAATCTTTTAAAAAATGATAGAATATATCTTTATTTTGCTTGTTTTTTAAAAAAAAAGAAATGCTGGGGTGCCTGACTCAGTGCAGCTTATAACTCTTGGTCTTGGAGTTGTAGGTTTGAGTCCCATATTGGGTATAAAGACGACTTAAAAATAAAAATCTTTAAAAAGTGATAATAAAAAATTAAAAAACAAATGATGTAGGGGGCGCCTGGCTGGCTCAGTCAGTGGAGCATGCGACTCTTGATCTTGTCATGAGTTCAAGCCCCACGTTGCACATAGAGTTTCCTTAAAAAACAAAACCAACAATAAATAAACAAATGAAAAAGGAGTGCTGGTAATATTCTTTGGTAAGTATTATTTTGCCTCATGTTTGACAGAGATGTTCTTTATTATGTTTTCCTTGTCATTTTCATGTATATCCTCATCCTTTAAGCTTACAGTCCCAATTTGACATGATAGGTATTAAATGTTATGATTTGCTTTTTTGGATATCTCTTCAAAATGATTCTTGATCCATCTGGCAAACATTTATTAAGTTTCTACTATGTGTCAGATACTTTGCAGGGATGCTGGGAAGACAAAGATGGATAGCTCCTCAGACTAGTCAGAAGGACAAGATAATCTATGATGGTGTAATAGCATTGTACGGGGACAGATGACAGCGACATTTGTGGGGAGCACAGATTAACACAGAGACTTGCCCAATCATTATGTTGCACACCTGAAACAACTGTAACACCATGGGTCAACTATACCTCAGTAAGAAAATAAAAGAAGGACAAGATGCCAACCATTACAATATGGTATGATAAATACTAAAACAGTCTTAAAGTGTGGTCTAACCCAGAGTTTCCCAAATGATGCACCTGACGATTTGGTCTGGGTCGCAGCTAGAGCTGATATTCAGCTGGTGTACACCACAATGGTTAGACCATTTAAAATATTAGAACATTTCCATAGTAAATCACTACTTCCCTGAGCGCCTCAAGTGCTCCCTCCCTGACCCAGCTCCTCCTGCGAACCCACCCACTAAAGGAGTAATATCTGGTATACATAGCACATGGCCGCCGGGACCCCAATCTCATGCTACTTCCCAGCATGGCTTGTACATTCTGATTGGTCAGTTCCTGTGCCTTTGCACTTGGTAAATACTGTGAATAGCACCCTTGGTGATAGCCAATATATCCATCCTTTCAACTCTCAGGATAGCCAGAGGGCTTGGGACAACCTAACATGCCTTCTCCCCTTCTCCAGCTAGGAGCGGCCTCATCTGCATACTCCAGTGGTCCATGCAAATATTTTCATTTTCTATGTACACCATGAAACGCTGGGTGGCACTAATTTAACCTATAGATAGTTTATACTAATAGACGGCCTTAGGCTTGGGCTATTGTTGCTTTCCTAGGATCAATCCTTTGTGATTGCGCTTTGTTCCTTTCAGGCTTTGTTAAATTATGTTTCCTAGCATCTTACCTAAAGTTTTTGTATTTTTATTTGGAGTTTATATTGGTCCCTGATTTTTGAGTTTTATTTTATCTTTCTCAGGTTTGGGAATCAGGACCATATTTGTTTTGTGGAATGAATTAGGTACATCCTAACTTTTTCTGTTTTCTCCCTTGAAGACTGAAACTACTTATCATTAGGTTCAGGGACCTGGTGCGACAGTTTCTCAATTTACTCCTCAGTTATTAATTTATTCAGATTTTATACTTGGAGTATGAATTTTAGTATTTTATATCTTTTTGCTGGAAAAAGGCATCCATTGCATTATATTTTAAAAACTCATTAGCATACAATTGTGCATAGAATTTCCTTACAATTAAAAATATTGTTTATACTGGTTGTTATACCTCCCTTTCTCATTTCTAATTTTATGTGTGTTTTTCTCTCATAGGTTTGCCAGGGGGTTAGCTACTTTATTAGCCCTCTCAAGCTACCAGCTCTGGAATGTATTTATTAATTCCACTGTTTTTAACATCCTCTAATTTATTTATTTCTGCTTTTATCTTTATTATTTCCTTCTTCCTCTTTTCCTATGCAATTTTTTTGCTGTTTCTGAGCTGTTAAGCTCAATGCCTAGTTTAGTTTATTGGCCTTAAATGCTAACGGTGAGAGGTAGAGGCGATGCTCTTGGACGTCTGTCAAAAGCCCCTTTCTCTGAGCTAGAGACAGGGAGGCAACTCGGAAGGTGGGGACTGCCAGGACCCCAAAGCCAAGAAGGCAGAGGATGGCAAAGAATGTTTTTCTCTCCCGCACTTCAACACTTTCCCCAAAGCGTTTCTCCACAGCGGGGCAGTAGGGAGTAAGGCATGGGGAGCGGGCTTGCAGGAGCCCAGGGATTCCGCCGCGCTGGGGAAGCCGAGCAGATTGAGGCGCGAGCCCGCCGCCGGCCGCCTGCTGTCGCCGCGGGGGCAGGATTTGGATTCTTCTTCCCTGGGGTTTGCTTCTTCTGGGTCTCGCCTTCCTTCCTGCTCACCCACAGCGGTGAGGAAAGTTCAGCCCTCCTGATCGCGGTTTTCATCAGGCAAAAACTGCCTGCCTCGCTCCAGGGCTCATGCAGAAGGAGTCTTTGAGCTCTGACCTCAAGGTCTGCCACGGTCACCGTCACTCCCTCCTCTTATCTGACTTAAGGGTTTTCACGTGAGAGGTTCCAGGCAGGGACTGGCGGTCTCACGGTCCCAGAAGGAGTTGGAGGAGGTGGTCTGCGCCCTTTAACGGTTTTAGAGATGAGTGTGGAGAAGGAAGAGGAGGAAGAGAGGTACAAAATGGGAGCCAGGAGCAAAGAAAGGTATCCTCAGGGAAAAGAGCCAGCCAGGGTGGGGAAGGCCCCCACTTTCCCTCCCCAGCCCAGAGATCCTGCCTCTGAATATCCCCTTTCAAAAACGTGTTTCTTCCACCCGCGCTCCTGGGAGGAATCAGTAGGGGGCAGCAGTCCCAATCCTAAGTGTAGGGACAATAGGAAGTGCCTCATGCCTGCGGTGATCCCTGATGGGTCAGAGCTGCCATCTCTCCCCCACACACCCTCTGCTCCCCTGCGCCTCACCCACAATAGCCCTCTTTCCCTCCTCGAATGTGCCAAACTCTTTCCCAACTCCTGGCTTTTGTCCATTCTTGGCCCTCTGCTGGGAGCGCGCTTCTTCTGGCTCTCCTCATGGCCGGCCCTTTCTCGAAAGTTCAGTCTCAGCTCCAGAGAACTGTCACCTGGTTAGAGAGGCCTTCCTTGACCACCTCGGCCTCCCGAAACACTACACACCCCCACGCCAAGCTACTCTTAATCACGTTTTCGACACAGAAAATCTTATTTGTTTACTGGTCTGTCTCCACCTGAATGGAAGAACCACCAGGCCAGAGATCTTCCCGCCTTGTTCACCGCCGGGTGTCCACGTGCCCTGAGCCAGTGCTCAGCTTATAGTCCACGCTCAGTAGCTCTGTCCTGAAGGAATGAAGGAGCCCGTGTGCCACACTTTACGCTAGGCGCTGACCGGACAGACCCAGAGGGAGCTCGTAGCGTCGTGGGAGAGAAGGATTTGCAAATGAATAATTACTAAACGATGGGAGGCATATGTCCTGTAACATCATAGGCTGTGCCTCTGTGTTCAGAGAGGCCTGGTTTTAAACCCTGGCTCTGGGGACACATGGGTGGCTCAGTCGGTTAAGTGTCTGGCTTTGGCGCGGGGTCCTGGGATCGAGTCCCACATGGGGCTCCTTGCTCAGTGGGGAGCCTGCTTCTCCCTCTGCTGCCGCTCCCCCTGCTTGTGCACTCGCACACTCTCTCTCTGTCATATAGATAAGGAAAATCTTTAAAAAAAATAAATAAACCCTGGCTCTACCACTTACTAGATGCATGACTTTGGGTGGTTGTTCAAACTGTCTGGCTCAGTTTCCTCATTTGTAAAATGAGGATGATGATGATGATAATAATAATAATAATAATAAAACAATAATACTGATCCCATAGGATTGTTATGAACATGATATGAGACGACCTAGGTAAAGGGTCAATGCCGTGTTTGATACATGGGAATTACCGTTATCGAGTACCATATACACTTAGAGTGGTGTATGTAGAGACTATGCCATGATTCTAAATCATTTTTGTTGTTTCTAATGGAGAGCAGTTCCAATCCTGAAGGAGCCGCAGCAGTCAGTATTCAGTAGTGGCAAGCCCACTCCAAATAGCCTGGGCCAGGCTGATGGAACCCGGAGGTGCTTCTCTGAGACAGAGGAGTGCCTCCTACTTTCCATTCCATATTACAAAGCCGGGCCAGGGTTGGGAAATTAATTCAGGTCTTTAAATGCTGATAAATGCAGAGGCACTTACTGCTAATATTTCAATCAAGTGTCAAAATAGAACTGATTAAAAGAGGGTTCTGAAGCTTCTAGTTGATGGAGGCTCTATCCCTCAACCATTCTAATGTAAGACATCATTTGTAATTTTTTGTTTATTTGACCTCAGCAAATGCTACATTATTAATGCTATAAGAGAAAAAAAGTACAATTTGTACAGTGCCATTTTGCATTCATTTGAGAGAAATGTATTTTTAATGCATTTGGCATCCTTCTGGCTCTCCTTAATAATTATGGGACTAATTAAACATATACTTGTAAGCAATCAGTGTCAGAGCTAAGAGGGATTTCAGGGATTACTCAGGCAAGCACTTCAGTTTGCAGAGGAAAAACTGAGGCCCAGCGACATCAGGCTTGAAGAAAGCAGTATTGGGAAGTTTAGGCTGGTAGCCCATTCGCAAGCCTCCCCTTGCTCTGCTACCAGCAGAGCCTCCACCTTTCTGTTCTGGGCCGTTCCCTCTGCCCCAGGCTCGTGTTCCCATTTCATTCATTCAACAGAGAAGTCGAGGGCCTACTGTGTGCCACCTACTCTGCTAGGTGCAGGGGATGAGCGGTCCGCACACATAACCCTCGTTGGGAGAGGGCTGGGAGAGAGACAGACAAAAAGACCAACAACCAGGGAAGCATCTAGGAGGCTTACCTATTCTAGACTGGAGAGGGAGGGCAGATGGGAGGAGGCTGTCCTCAAAGGCTTCCAGGTGGAAATCTTGTCATTCCATCTAGACCAGAGAGCCGAGGTTTGAGTGGGAGTCACCCATGCGAGAAGCCACGTGTTCCCGACAGAGGCTTACCACAGACAAAGGTCAGGCAATAGGAGAGGACATGGTGTGGCCGGAACAAGGAATGAAGGACTGATTCCTGCTACCACATGGAGGGAGCTTGAAGACAGGATGCTGCATGAAACAGGCCTGTCACGAAAGAACGAACAGTGCATGATTCCACGTCTAGGAGAAGTCCAGAATAGGGAAATCCATGGAGACAGAAAGTTGATTGATGAGTGGTTGCCTGGAGCCAGGACAGCTGGGGAAGGGGTTGGGAGGGCGATGAATAAAGGGGCGTGGAGTTTCTCTTTGGAGGAATGAAAATGTTCTGAAATTGAGTGTGGCGATAAATGCATAATTCTGTGAATATAAAAGAGGCCATTGAAATGTACACTTAAAAAAAGAAAACAGAATGTGTCACGCTGTAAAAACCAAAAAACATGCTATGGCCAGAGCATGGAGAGAGGGGAAAGGCCTAGCAAGAGATAAGGTTAGAGAGATGTATTACTACTCAAAGCTGACGTTTAGAGGGCATGATTTCAGCACGAGGCACGTATTGACAAAATATTCAAAACAACCCTAGAAGGGATGGAACCGTAATTACCCCATTTTACAGATGCGGAAAACTAAGACATGCTCAGTTACATAGCTGCCCAAAGTGGGGAAGCTGAGATTTGAACCCAGCCAGTCTTGCTTCTCTGTCTGACCCTTACAGTGTGTGTGAAAGCAAGATCTGATCACCAAGGGCCTTGGAAACCACGCAAAAGCATTTTGATTTTTGATTCAGGTTCCTTTGAAGTGTTTTAAGCAGAGGTGATAAGATCAGATCTGTGTTAGAGGACATTGATTGCATTCTTGTTGCCATGTGACCAAATGGACTGGGGGGAGTGACGCCATCAGAGTCAGTGAGTTCTGTAAGGAGTTGGTCTGAACCTGGGGGCCTGGAGTGAGAATGGCAGTAATGATGGGGATGAAAAGAAGCAGAGGGATTTCAGAAATGTTTAGGAGAATCTACTGGCAGGACTTGCTGGTTGACGGAATGTCAGGAGTTGAGGCTGACTCTGAGGGTCTCCCTCCGGCAACTGGGTGATGCTTTCTCTGAAATCATGGCAAGAGGACAAATTCAGATTTGGGCATGTTGAGTGTAAGTTCAAGTTTAAATGTTGAGGAAGAAGCTGGATATTATGGTCCGAAAACCAAGAGGACAGACCACACTAGAAATACAAATTTGGGGTACCCAGGCTGGCTCAGTCAGTAGAGCATGTAACTCTTAATCTCAGGGTTGTGAGTTTAAGCCCCATGTTGGGCACAGAGTTTACTTAAAAAAAAAAAGAAATACACATTTGGGGAGTTATCAGCATATACATGATGTTTGAAACTATGGGGGTATGTGGGAGTGCTCAGGGTAAAGAAGAGAAGCAGGCCTAAGCCATAGCTGGGTACTCCCCTGTTTAAGGACTGACAGATATGAGGAGCCAGAGAGTAGGGCCCAAACCAGGAGGACATGGCATTGTAGAAGCCAAACGCACAGAATGTTGCAAGAACAAGGGAAGGTTGGCTGTGTCACAGGCATCTGAGAGCTAACGACAGCAAAGTGCCCATTGGGTTTTGCAGTAAGGACTCCATCGGTAAGTGCAATTTCAGCAGAGTGTGGGAAGAGAAGGACTGATTATGGTCATTGAGAGAGTGATTCATAAAAAGCTTGCTTTTTCCTTTTTTCACAGATCCTACCAGCTGATTTTTCTACTTGAATTTCTCTCTGTCTAGTCCATTCTCTTCAGCCCTTCTCCCCACCCTAATTTTGGTAGCTTCTTTTGGACATTTAGGATCCTTTCCCTTTAAAGATGCATTTTGGAGGCGCTTGGCTGGCTCAGTCAGTAGAGCCTGTGACTCTTGATCTCGGGGGAGGGGGTGGGGGGGTGGGAGGGTTGTGAGTTCAAGCCCCATGTTGGGTGTAGAGATTACTTTGAAAAGAAAGCTCCACTCTGTTTTAAGCGTTTTGTTCTTATTTTCGTTTGCTTGAAGGGTTTTCCTGGTGATAACGAAATGGAAACAGGCAGAAGACAAAAAACATATCTGGAAAAGTGACTGAAGGCTTCCAGAACTCGCATAACTTTCTTATGATTATTTCCTACAATACTTTCTGCAGGTATTATATGATAAAAGGGTTCTATAATCAAGCTTGTTTCTTTGCTATCTGACATCTGAAAGCCTTTAATATGCTAATACACACCGTGAATCTGTCAGTGCCCTGAGCGGAGAAATTAATCAGGCAGTGTTTCTCAAACTTTCTTGATCATGGAACCCTCGTGTTGCGAAGCATTTGTAGGATTAATTTTCCACAGAAGACACTTTGGGAAAGCCTTACCTGGGTTTATAATCCCAAATACCCTTTTCAGATAGCTGTAGAGGTTTAAAAGCCCCTCACTATTACTCTTCCCCTCCTGAGGGTGGAGCTCATGCTCCTTTACCTCCTCACCCAAGTGCCTTCGAGCTCTTCGCAGCCATTCAGGTCAAGCCTGACAGGGAGGTGCATACGGGACTGGAGAGATGGCAGGCTTGGGGCCCAGCTGGGAAGCCTTGGCTTCGCTCTTTATTCATCCATCCATTCGTCCAGAGATTTATTGAGTGTGGGCTATGTACCAGACGTGGGGCACAGTCCTGGGGATCTGTGGATGAAGCTGATAGCAGACCCCAAACAAAAAATTGTTCTCGTCGAGCTTACTTTCATAGCAGTAGACAAGTAGACAAAATTATAGAGAGTGATTTAAGGGATGAATGCCTAAGTCAAGTAAGGTAGAGGCAGTAAGAATGGATGAGCTTAGCCTCAGGAGTGGGTTTAGGGAAGAGGGAGGGAAATTTCAGTTTCGCAAAGATGAATGAATGAGGAGCCCTCTCCAGAGCTTGGCATTACCAGTGCTATTTTGTTTACACTTTTCACGCTCAGAGAAGCTTTGGGCAGCTGTGTCTCTGCCTACTCATAAGACCAGCTGGTTTGCTTCATGTCTGTTACCTGGGTAAGGATGTCTGGAAAAGCACTGAACATACTGAAGGGCGTCGAAGAGATAGTTTTGGACCCCTAACCTGATACAGGTTGAATAATAATGACTTGTCCTGTGCTTTTTATTTCTCAAAGTGCTTTTTCATCCAGGTTATGATTTATTGAAAATTGAGGCTCGAGACTGACTCATGTTAGATCATACAGCTGCTCGGTGTTGGGGCTGGGATTTGAATTCAAGTCTTTAGGTGGCAGAACATCCACAGATTGGCCACATTATTGCTGGTTTTTCAGTCCTTACACTCATGGATATGTCTGGATTCATGTGTGTGTGTGTGTGTGTGTGTGTGTGTGTGTGTGTGAGACACACAGAGAGAGAGAGAGAGAGAGAGCGAGCTGCTGTGAGTCTGCATGTGGGGGAGGGGAGAGTAGAGAGGAGGCTGGGATAATGATTAACTCTCCTTAGGGGAAAAATTGTCCCTGTTAATGTTTTTGGGTTGAATGAAAGAGTTTTCAGGGCAAGGGCCAAGTAGCGATTAGATCTTTTTCCCTCCACGTAATCCCCATTCAGGGCTGCAGTAAATTGGAATCCTGAGCAGAAGGACTGCGAGGCAGCAAACCCTTTAGCCTCTTCCAACTAGTCAGACCCTTTGAATGAGGGATTTTGGTGGAGTTTGTGTGAAGGTTTGGGTTTTTAGCTTAAAGGCAGATGTAGTGAACTTGAAGAAGGCTCAGAGGAGATGGTGAAAGTCTTGGAAAATTTAACTTGAATCACAAAGGTGGAAGGGATTGGAATCGTTCTATGGAGACCTGCCTCCCTCTCACATCACCTCTGGTCACTTCCTGCTTTACACTTTGTGCAGAAGCCATACTGAAATGCCCACCACATTTCCCATCACTCCCCGCCTTTCTGTGCCCCTTGCCGCCATTTTGCCCATGCATGCTCGCAGTGCCCAGAGCGCCCCTTTCTCTGCATAGCCATCCTTTGCTCAGAGGTAGTGCTTACTGAGCTCTTCGTGGCATGCAGCACCGTGCTGAATGTGTTAGAGGCAGTAGTTCATTTCATTTTCATAGAAGTCTTCGGAGGTGGTTACCATTACCTCTACTTTACAGTCAAGTTAATGAGACTCAAAGAAGTATGATAATTTGCTCAAGGCCACACAGCTTGTAAGAGGAGCCAGAATTCGAACCCAGATATTTCTTCTTCTCTCTTTTCCCCCCCAAGATTGTATTTGTCCATTTGAGAGAGAGAGAGAGCAGGAGCAGGGGGAGAGGGAGGGGCCAAGGGAGAGGGAGAAGCAGACTCCCCACTGAGCTGGGGTCATGATCTGAGCTGAAGGTGGACACCCAACTGACTGAGCCACTCAGGCACCCCTCATTAGGAATTTTAGAACCAAGTTTGTAGCCCATTTGTAGCAACTACAACGACTGAGTGGTGCTTTTTTATGTATGCTAAACATACTTTATGTTTTAGTATTTTCCTCCATCATTTTTCCCCTGTGATTGGTTCCCTCAATCATTTGTTTTCTGGTTGTGGTATGTGTTGTTTTTTTTTTTTTGAGATTTATTTTTTACTCATTTGAGAGACAGAAAGCATGCACAAGCAGTTGGGGGGGGCAAGGGAGGGGAGAAACAGACTCCCCACTGAGCAGGGAGCCTGACTCGGGGCTTGATCCCAGGGCCCCGAGATCACGACCTGAGCCAAAGGCAGAGGCTTAACTGACTGAGCCGCCCAGGTGCCCTGAACCCAGATATTTCTGATATTGGAGTCTGACTACCTCTGTTAGTCTGGGTCCTCTGAGAAGCAGAAGCTGAGATGGGATTAAACATGCAAAGGTTTTACTAGGGGTGATATCAGTAAGAGAGAAACTGGGGAGGTTGCTGGAGGAGGCTGAGAGAGCCTTCAGACTGAGATGCAAAGAGAGAGGAAGAAAAGTTGGGTCCGAACATCCTAGACAGCCATGCAGTCAAGAAAAGGTTCAGAAAGCCCTTTGCAGAGTCCTTGAGCTGAAGTCTGCTGTCAGTGGAGTTCTACATGTCTCCACCGCACACGTACCTCTGGGCCCTGTCGTGTGGAGTCCCCGGGCTGGCAGCAGCTGGGGGGGCGGGTGCCGCCTCGTGTGCACCCCATGATGAACACAGCACCTCGGGCCCTTGATCAGATTATATTCCATGAAGTTCAGGGGTTCTCGACTGAGCGGATTTGGTCCCAGCAGGGACAGGAGGCAACATCTAGAGATAGCTTTGATTGTCACCGGTGAAGGGCGGTTTCTCCTGGTATCTAGTGAGTACAGGCCAGGGCTGCCGTTCAGCATCCCACAGTGCACAGGCTAGCCCTCCCGACAAAGAATGATCCAGTCTCCAACTCTGATGATGCTGAGGTTGAGAAACACTCATGTGGTGGGAGGCCAGCGAGGGGCATTCTCAGGCCCATGGCAGTTCTCCACCTCTCCTTCTTGTCTCGTCTGCCAATACGCCCTCTCTGCCTTTCCCCCTCCACTCACTCCGGTAGACACACTCCTCTCTTGAACTCACAGCGCCCAGCATGCCTCCTTCCCAGCACTTCCCAGTGCTCGTGGCCTCATCTGTCTCCCTGGATGGACGGTGAAGTTGTGGAGGGCGGGACCCCATCTTACTTTGCTTTGTGTCCCTCGCACCCAGGCTAGGGTCTGGCACTTAGTGAACGTTTATTAAATGAATGAAGGTAAGAGAAGGCTCTGAAGCCCTTTAGTAGCAAATGTTCTATAGGTGACAGGTTATCCCATAGCAACTTTTCAGGACCCATCGATCCTAGTAGATCCCATGACTCCCTGCTTAATGCCCACCAGCATAAGAAATTCCCCCCTGAACATTTCCCCTTGAATGTCCTGTATTAACTCCAAGTCAACATGCGAGAGTTATGCTCCTGCCCAAACCTGATTTTCTTTCTGGGTACCCTTTGTCTGTGAATGGCCCCACAATTTATCCTATTATTAAAACTAAAAACCTGGGAGTCTCATCTTTTCCCTCATCCCCCTGCTATCCCCTAAATCACTAAGTACTAAGAATTTGACCCATAATATCTCTCAGATCTTCCTTCCTGCCTCCATTCTCACCACCATCGCTGCAACACTGGCTCTTATCACTTCTGTTCTGGATGATTGCAAGTCTCCTAACTCATCACCCTGCCACACATCCCCTTCAAATTTACACTCGACACTGCTGCCAGAGTGAGACTTAACACACATTTGAGCATATTATCCTCTTGCTCGGAATCTTTCAAGGGCTTCTTGTGATCTTCAGGATAAAGTCCAAACTTCTTATCACAGCGCCCATGACTTTCATGACCTGGACCTCTGCCTGGCTTTCCAACCTCATCTCCTATCACTTCCTCACACATACCTTTGGCACTGTTTCTCAGCGGGGGGTGACTTTGCACCCCAGAGAACATCTGACAATGTCTGCAGACATTTTTGGTTGTCACAGCTCAGGGGAGTGAGGCGCTGATGGCTTTGAGTGGGAGTGGATGCAACCCAGGGATACTATTTGCTAAACAATCTGCAATGCACAGGACAGCCTCTCACAACAAAAATTAGCCAGCGTGCAAACCATCCATGGGAAGTATATCAGCTGCCTATAGTTCCCTGGAAGCCTCATGCCCGTTTCACTGGTCTGTGCCTAAAACGTGCCTGGAATGCCTTTCTCTCCCTTTTTCATCTGGCTAACTCCCACTTGCCCTACAAAACTCGATTTAATCCTTGCCTCTTCTGGGAAGCCTTTTCTGACCTCGCAGTCTAAATCAGATGTCCCTCCTTTGTGCTCCTGTGGCCCTCAGCCACCCCCTCCCTACCGCCTCTCATGGTATTTATTAGATAGCTCTGCCGTTATTTCATTATCTGTTCCCTGGGAGGACTGAACTTCTTGACAGCCGGGAACACAGTTTATTCACATGTGCATCCCCTGTGCTTGGCACATGGTATGTGTTCCAATGAACATTTGAATACATGAATGAATGACCACGTGATCCGAATAAACGATGGCTCAGATCCCAAAAAAAAAAGAAGAGAAGTTGTTGCTTGTCATCAGCCTCACCACTGGTCCTAGAAAAAGACTCCTTCATTTATCCATCAATATTTTAGTGGTCACCTACTATGTACCAGACCCTGAGCTAGACACTCAGGACCTGGCAGTGAATAAGACAGACATTTGTAAGTTGCCTTGAGAAACTTACAAATCGAGCAGGTTATACACGTTTGACTGAAATCTAGTTAGTCTAAGTAGACCACCTTGGGGAATCTCAGTTAAGAGTCTGGAAATAAAATGTATTAGAAAGTTAGAGTGCTTCCCAGTCTGATTTGATTTGCTTGCAGCAAATTGACCACCTTGCAAATCCTTGGTGTAACAGGCATGTCCTTCCCCTGAGCCATGCACAGAGCATAAATGCAGCCAAACTATTTCTGGCCCTAACTCCCCAGCCATAAGAAAGGCCCTATCTGCAAGGAAGAAAGGTTACTGATCTGAATAAGCTACAAAGTAAGCGGAGACCACCCACTTCCTTAATTGACTTTGTATAAAGAAAATGAAAGCTCATTACCCGTCTTGTCAGTTGCCCCACATCTCAGGAGCTGGGGCAGCAGCTGAATAGTGAAAAGCTCACTAGTGCAGAAACAGTTAACATTAACTTTGGCACTGTGTGTCAAGTGAGCTTTGGGCCTGTTACCTTTCTCAGATTCAGCTACAACACTAAGATATCCAAATGCCCAAAAGTAAATTTCTACATTTTTTAAGTGGATCTAACTGTACTCATTCGACTTATTTGAGTAGCTTTGTGCTGAACTAATGGTGGGAAAAGACTTACTTGACCATGATTGGGAAAACCCTACGGAAAAGGTGAAGTGTTATACTCTGGTATATGAGAGAATGGGAGGGATATATCTTCCAGATGCCCAGAGAAATTTCCAACTGAGACAACCTCAGGGGTTATCTGGAAGGTTATTAAGGAGTCTTTGGGCACCAGAGGAAACTTCCCTCCATTCCATTCACTTATTCGTTTTTTTAAGTTTTATTTATTTAAGTAATCTCTGCACCCAATGTGGGGCTTGATCTCTCGACCCTGAGATCAAGAGTCTTGTGTGCTTCCCACTAAGCCAGCCAGGCGCCTCTATTCATTTATTCATTTAACAAATAATTTATTGAGCATGTACTACACAGCAGGTGTCATGCTAGGTGCCAGAGATACTGCAGTGGGTGGGTGGAGGAGTGGACAAAAATCCCTGACCTGATGTAGATTACATACTATTGGGTAAATATTTGGCGAACAAAGGTAGCTGCAATGTATGCATGTGTGTGTGTGTGCATTTGTGTGTGTGTGTGTGTGTGTGTGTGTGTGTTTGTATGCCTGCTGGGCTTCTGTTCAGCATCCCTTCACCCTACACCCCTCCCCTTCCAGGTCTGGCAAGTAGTGATGTTGGCTTCCTTCACAGATTCCATAACTTTTGGGGGAACTGTACTGGATGGATATGTTAAATCATTGATGAAACTGTCTTGACCCTTAGGCGCAGTTTGAGTTTTCCCCGAAACACTTACATTGCCTTTCAGGACTTTAAGGCTGTAAATGGAATCATTCTGGTTCTCAGGATCCATAATTAAGCTCCTCTGTTTGCATGTTCAAATCTTGAGGGTGCCCCTTGGGCATTTGGAGAGCATTTAGCACACTCAGCAGCCTCTTGCAACAGAAGCCAAAGTGGCAGCGGGAGTGCATTCCATAAAAGCAGCTCTCTTCCTAGAGCCCATAATTAGAATGTGTTAACTACATCCTCTTTGCATCTGGTACACAGCAATTCAAGGGTGACAGAGGCAGAATGGAAATGGGACCCATAAAAATGTTCTGCTATCTGTAAAGGTAAGAAGTTGGTCTTTATTCTCACTTGTCTACTAGAAGTCAGGGTTTTTTTCCTGCCTGAGATTAGACACCACAGTTCCCGGCCTGTCACAAGAATTTAAAAAATGACAGCTGTCTTGTGGAGAATGAGGTAGAAAGAAACAGGGTTTTGAGGTCTGTGGTTTGGTTTTGTCATTAAATCGTCATGGGGTCTTCGGGAAACTCGCTTAATGTAAAGACTGGGGATGGCTCGTGTGCCCATACAAGAAGTGGGATCTTCAGCAATGCGGAATAAGCCGGGGGGAGTGGAAGGAATCATAAGTGGAGCAGATTGGGGCTAGGAAGGAAATAATCCAGTCGCATAGTGTTACTGGTGGTCCAGATCCGCTACTGAAGGCCACGGTGCTTTATAAAGCATCCTCTGCATGCAGTTCTCTATCCTTGGCCCTAGATGGGTGACAGCGCCCTGCTGTTACTGTCTCCCAGGTATGACCCCGTCTCTTGTGAGCATCCCACTCTCTACCCACACCTTTGTAAATAACCCCTCTAGGAAATTCTCCCCCACATTACTCAGTTTGAGGGTGCTGTTTCCTGCCCAGACCTTCATTGATAAGCCTTGGTCATTTTTATACTATCTCCTAAGCCCGGAGTGACATCGGCATCATGGTAGCATAGGACATCCCTCCTTTTTGTCCCTCAAGCCCCTAGCATGGTGCTTGATGCCTAGTAGGCACCAGTAAGCACCAGTTCAATGAATAAATTAATGAACTTTGGTGAGGACAGCTGGGTAGTCCAAATTCTGATCATCGGGAGTTTGAGGAGGATGAATCTGGCGAGTGGAACAACACTAGGGTAGGGAGTAGGATTGAGAAAGAAATTGAGCAAGGATAGTATCTAAGAACCTAGTCACCGACTGGGGTTCAGGGCAGGGTCCAGATGTGCGTGCGGAGGGACCGAAAAAGCAGCAGTGCTCACTTTGACTTAATCACTGGGATTTTGGCAGGAGAGAGCGTCCTGGCTGATCACTGAAAATCTGGGAGCTATTGAGCAGGGTAAAGGAGTCTGATTCACTAGACTGGGATAGCTTGAGGACTCCTAACTATTCTTTCAGATAGGATATTTCTTGAGCAACTTGTTCTGCTTTTGGCAATCAGCAAATGATCTTTAGGACTTAACTCGGTTTCCATCATTTTTTTGTGGGGGGAGGGAACTCACCCAGTAGCCAACAGTTTACTTTTTCACTATAAAATAATGAGTGACTACATGGGTAGGGGTTGAGAATGAGGGCATTAGAATCAGACAGACTTTTATAAGAATCTTCACTTGAACAGTGTGGACAAGTCAGAACTTTTCTGAGTCTCTGTTTATGTATTTTAAAAATGAAGGTGGTGATAGTGCTTTTCTCCTTGTGTTGCGATGAGTGTTAAATGAGATAATTCACGCCAAGCACTTAGAACATTTCTTGGCATGCAGTAAATACATAGTGAATGAACTTGAGCTTACATCTGTGTTAGTATTTCTCTTTCTGGTTTTTCATGGGTCAGTCTCTTGGAGTCTGATTAGCACTAGAGCAACCAACACATAAACTTAAGTTTCGGAACCCGCAAAACAGAGGAGGCCATGTCTTCGAGATGCTACTGCCATCCTTCCCTATCATATTTCTATGCCAATCACTAGCACTGGCTGGTGGAGGACACTTACCTATCATCTGGGCTTTCCCAGTTTTGGGTCCATGCTTCCGTAATGGTGCTTATCACATTCTAACATGTCTGTTTCCCCTACCTGACAGTGAGTTATGGGAGGGCAGGGCTAGGCACGAGAGTAGGGGCTCAGAAATACTTGTGGAAATTTTTTAAAATAAAATGTCATTTGCACACATCCTTCTAGGACCTTAGCCTCTTCTGAAGAATAAACTGGGCGCTTCTTTTAGGATGGCAGGGCACCTGCTTCCTTCCTCTTGTTCCAGTCCCTATTCCTTCCATTCCCAGACACCTGCCTCCTGCTCTGAACAAGTGTTGGAAAGCAAATATGGCAGAAATAAATACCATTCAAGCAGTGCCTACACTGCAGGGAGCCCATAAAAGGAGAAGGCCCCTCTAAACTGGAGATCTGTTTATTTTGCAATTAACAAAAGGTCAGGAGGCCTGGCATAGAATCCAAGCATTACTCTGCTGTGTTAGCAAGAAATGTGGGGTTGGGAAGTTATAGCTGGGGATTTGGAATTTTTATTATGAATTCCAGGAAGCCAAAGTTTTCTGGGCAATATGTGAATCGCGGCAAAGTATTCTGCCATCCTTTGACCCAAAGTTAGCTCCTTTTTGGTGATATAACAAGGTCAGTAGGTCATGGGAGCTCTGCCGGGTTACCTTAAAATGACCCCTTTTGAGGATGTAACAGATTATTAATCAGGAGCCATATCAAGGAGCTATGGCTAGGGAGGAGCAAGCTTTCAACCTTTGATTTAGGAGCTGGGAATTTACAGTTCTCTTTCTTCTGCAGGGCCCTAAATTGTCTTGACATAATTCTAACAGGAACATTCGTCCTCTCTTCACCACAGGGCATTATGGGATAGTGTCCGTTCAAAACAAACAAAAAACCACACCGCACTGAGCACCTACTATGTGCCAGGTACTGAGCTCGGGTGATAGAGGACGTTGTCCTCTAAGTACTTGAGGCATGCAAATGGAAATGCGGTCCGTTGTTGGGGGCGACTCCATGTGGAGCATAAAGGTCTCACTGGGTCAGAGCAGAGTGGGGCTGCAAGCCAAGAGTGGCCCACCTTGCAGCCAGGGAAAGGGCCAGGGACGAGAAGGACTTCACAGAGGAGGTGATGGATTTCAGTTGCCCGAAGGAAAAGAATCCTTTAAATAAGAACGGTGCCTCCCTCAGATTCTGCCGCTGTGGCCACAGTATCACGGACCCTCTTCTATGGGCTTGTAGCTACTCGTGCCCTGGAAATTGGTTTTGAAGTAAGATTATGCATCTCAAATTCATTGGCTTTGCTTTTGAAGCCAACATGCGTATGCTTTTCTGTCCCTCCGTTAATGCATTTATTTGGTTGCTTAACAATGGAGTGTTTCTGTACTACACATGTCATCTGAGGACGGAAACTTCTTGGAAGGGGAATCCCTTTGTTGTTAGAAGCTGCCTGCCTCGTAAGCTTTTAAAGCTTATTTCTCGAGGTGCATGCTGGGAGGTGAGGGAGGATGAAGTATCTGGGCTACAAAGCCCAGTCCAGAAGGCCTTCCCCTCAGACCACTAGTCCGTCATATCTCTGACCAGAGGCCGGCCAGTGGAGCTCACATCTCCGCAGTCTCCACACTCCCTTTCTGTTGCCTAGAACCAGAATCGGAGGAGCGTCTCTGTTCCTTTTTCATTCCTGTGGCTCTCAAAATGCTTTCCCATCTGCAAGTCACAATTTCTGTGATACAGGAGGCCAACACAGCAGTCACCCGACATGTATATAGGAAACCAAGCACGTATTTGAAGTTTCTGCACCTGGTTCATGTCTTCCTGGGAACCTCCAAAAAATATACGTCGAAATAGTGTTTTCCCGCAAGTCCCTTAAATATTGAATAGCTTTTGGCTAACTTTTTCTCCTTTTTTGACCGCGTGATTTATAGCTTGTGGATCTTGGAAAACACTCTTCAAAAATAGCACGTCGGGGGCGCCTGGGTGGCTCAGTGGGTTAAGCCTCTGCCTTCGGCTCAGGTCATGATCCCAGGGTCCTGGGATTGAGCCCCCGCATCGGGCTCTCTGCTCAGCCGGGAGCCTGCTTCCTCCTCTCTCTCTGCCTGCCTCTCTGCCTGCCTCTCTGCCTACTTGTGATCTCTGTCTGTCAAATAAATAAATAAAATCTTTTAAAAAAATAGCACGTCGGGGTGCCTGGGTGGCTCAGGGGTTAAAGCCTGTGCCTTCGGCTCGGGTCATGGTCCCAGGGTCCTGGGAGGGAGCCCCACGTCAGACTCTCTCCTCCGCAGAGAGCCTGCTTCCTCCTCTCTTTCCCTGCCTGCCTCTCTGACTACTTGAGATCTCTGTCTGTCAAATAAATAAATAAAATCTTTAAAAAAACAGATCTGTTAAAAAAAAAAAGCACGTCTCAAGTACTGTAATCCACAGCTGTTCTAAAGAGAGTGATTGGCCAGAGCAGAGCGTCTTCTATGATGCTTCTAAGTTATGCCCTTGAAGAGCATTTGTGCTTTCCATTTACAAATGAATGAAAAGTAATTTAATTTGGCATTAGCTAGGGGCGCCTGGCTGGCTCAGTCGGTTAAGAGGCTGCTGCCTTTGGCTCGGGTCATGATCCCAGGGTCCTGGGATCAAGCCCCACATCAGGCTCCCGGCTCAGCCAGAAGCCTGCTTCTCCCTCTTCCCACTCCCCCTGCTTGTGTTCCCTCTCTTTCTCTGTCTCTGTCTCTCTCTGTCAAATAAATAAATAAAATCTTGAAAAAAATAAATTGGTATTAGCTTAATAATGACATTTATGGAACCAAAAAAGAGTCAGTCTATGGAGAAAACAAAGCTGTTGGGCACTAGGCAGGAAAGTCAGGGCCCATGCTTGTTGTAATGCAACTCGCTAATGGAAACCAAGGTAAATAACAAGTGGGGAGAAATTGTCACCTATGGATCCTGATAGTGAGATGTCAAACAATGTGTCTCAAATTAAGAGAGGGAGAGGGAGAGAAATCCCCTCTTTTGTTTCACCACTTACAAACGACTAAAAAATCTGCCTCAGCAAAATCTCATCTATTTGGACTAATGGGGGTGGGGGCAGGCAGACCAGTCTGAATTAGTGACAGGTTGGAATTCTGGAATGTTTTAAAACATGCCCTTTTATTAGCTGAAGTCTATGTGGACAATAACTCAAACTAACTGCTTGCCGTGGTTCCCAAGAGAGACCCTCAGAGACTTGCTTTCGTGACTAGATAAGACCCATTTGTTCTTAGCAGTTCCCATCGACTCATAAACAATGTGCTGAAGTCCTTAAAAACAATTTGTTCCTTAAAGGAGATGAAAATGCACGTGTGATGTAGTTTAAAGAATCCTGCCCAGCAGACTCTTCCTTCATGGAAAGTGCGAAGAGATCTCGCCCTAGAATCTTCCCCACACAGTTGGTGGCACCGGAGGGACTGAGGCGTGGCTGGCCTGGTGGGGAAAAGAGACCCAGTGGTCTCTGTCAAGAGATACACAGAATAAGGAGTTGGGAGAAATATCCCCATCCCCATTCCCACCCCAGCCTCTGCCGGAATACTTCGGGCATCAAGGAGATCACTACCTCTGGAGGCCGGGCAGTGCACATGTCTGGAAATGAGTTTTCCTTTGCTCTCGGTTACTTGTGGGGAGGACAGCCCCCTTAAACCCATCTGCGTGTGAACTTGCCACATCAATGTTGTGTCCCCAGTCTCCTTCACTTGGGCGTGAAAGTGGGAAGTTGACTTTGGTTGCCCACCCATCTCCTTTCCACCCCCACTGCTTCCCCTCTCGCCCCAGAACCCTGTAATATAAAACAGAGAGCAAACTGTTAGATCAAACCCATTCTTGTCCCTTCCCGGGTTGTTTGCCTATTTTATAAGGAATTGTGAAAGATCCTAATCCTTCAAGATTTGAAAGAAAAAACTGTAATTTTGCAATGCATGACGGGCAATGGCGTTCGTTGATATAGTTTGGAGAAACGGATCAGGAGCCGCATCCGGGCAAATCTTACTGTGTGGACAGCCTGCCCTCCCTCCATCCCCAAATGCACTCACCTTTGCTCTGTTAGGTAATGTAAATATCCAGCTGCCTCTCCATATCTGGGCTGAATGTTTGTGTTCTCTTGTCTGTGTGGCCTTGACACGCCTGGCCACATCACGAAGGGTCCGTATTACAATGTAAACTCCAGCAAAGGGCTCGTGTTTGTTAATCTTCGTACAATTCTCACAAAAGAGTGTTCAATATTTTTTAATTAGGCATATCATCATTTTAAATACACCTATCATGAAATTCACCATCGTAACCATTTTTAAGTGTAGAGATCAGTGGTGTTAAGACATTTTATAGTAACTCTCCATTCCTCCCTCCCCCAACCCCCCAGCCCCTGGCAACCAACCATTCCACTTTCAGTCTCTATGAATTTCCCTACTCTAGACACCTCATTTAAGTGCAATCATACTGTATCAGTCTTTTTGTGACTAGCTTATTTCACTTAGCATAATGTCTTCAAGCTTTATACACGCTGTGGCATATGTCAGAATTTCTGTCCTTTTAAAGGCTGAACAACATTCCATTTGCATGCATAGACCACATTTTGTCCATTTATCTGTCGCTGGACACTAGGGTTGTTTCCACCTTTTGGCAGCTGCAAAAAAAAAAGAAAAATGCCGTATTGTCATATGCATATTTGTTCAAGCTTCTGCTTTCAGTTCTCTCGAGCATATACCTAGGAATGGAATTGCTGTATCATATGGTAATTCTCTTTTGAACTTTTTGAGGATAATCAGCATTGTTTAACGAGACTGAAGAGGAGAAACATAAACTAAAATGCATCATTATATTAGAGTCTCTCTTTTCACCACATCATCTATTGAGTAGTTCTCGTGTGCTCAGTGCTGTGTCTGAAACAACTTGGAAATATAGGGTCTGTCACTATAATGTAATCTCATAAAAGCGGGGATTTCTGTCTATCCTCTTGACTGGCAGAGGCCCAGAGCCTAGGATAGTGCCTGGCTTTCATTCATTCACCTGTTCAGCAAAAACTGCTGAGGATCTAGTATGTGGCTGGGCGAAATGCTCATGAGAGTGATCATAAGCCACTGAAGAAAGCAGTGTTCCCTGTGCTTGGCCAAGGGACAGAGTGGATGAAAGGAGGCAACAGGGTCTTTCTCAATCACTTTGTGCCCTATCAGCTAATACTGGCAATCCCCTGCTTGCAAAGGGAGACCGGGGTGAATTTAGGACTCAGAGAGAGCAGCTCAGCTAGAAACGACGATCATTAGAGACAGAAGCTTTTTCCAAGAGACAGAAGCTTTTTCCAAGTGGTCCTGGACAGACAGCCGCCCATTCACAATACTGAATCCATACTGAATCAAGAGGAGAGCAGATCAACTCTTCCCTTAGCAGGACACGATCAGCTCCTGGCTGAAAAAGAATTTTGTTGTTGTTTTTGCATTTTTGGCTCAAATCTGAGGGAGGAGATGGGGGGCCACTGGGGCCCAAGCAGCGCCTTCGAATTAGGAGGCTCAAGAAATCAACCTACCAGGTTACCTGGTACTCAATCAACCCTAGTTAGTTCAACCAGGTTAACCCTTGAACAGCACAGGTTTGAAAAGCCCGGTTCTGCTTTTGTTTTTCTTGGTTCATATATGGTTTTTCTTCTTCTTCTTTTTTTTTTTTTTTGCAATAAATACAGCACAGTACTGTAAACATATTTTCTCTTCCATATGATTTTTTAGAGTGATCCCTCCAGAACATTTTTTTCCTAGCTTACTTTATTGTGAGAATACAGTATAGAACACATACAACTGTATTAATTAATTAATTAATTACGCGTTAATTGACGGTTTATGTTATTAGTAAGGCTTCTGGTCAACAGTTGTTAAGTTTTGGGGAAGTCAAAGGTTATATGCGGATTTTCTACTGCATGGCGGGTCAAGGGTCAGTCGTAGGTACAGAATCGTGTCAGGGCTCTCTGGGGTTCACAAAACCCTTCAGTTCCCCTTCTCTAACGTAGCATGAGAGACACTGCTTCAACAGTGGAGCCGGGAGGGAAATGGCTAAGGTTCCTCACAGTTAAGCCCTCAAAGGCATTTTGCAATTCCACGCCGACTCCAAATAGGCTGCTTCTCCTCCCTCTTCCGTGAGCCCCAGTGATTTTCCTGGTCTGTCTTCCTACTTCTGAAACCACCATCACTTAGTCCATTTCTGAGGGTCCTTTTCACCTCCGTCTGGCCTTTGGGGGGGTAGGATTAAGCTCTCTAGCTCTCCTCTTTTTGCCATCACCCCCAATGGTGCTGATACCTCGAGGGAAGAACAAAGTCACAAGTATGGGAAACGGTGATAAAAACTCAAGACGTTTCACAAAGTTCTTGTAATCAATGTCCCTGCTTCTTTCCTTGAAGGTACCCAGAAGCCCCAGGAGTCTCCTGTGTTTTCTTTTATTTGTGAGGGCAGCGCTCCTTATTTCTTATAGGCTAAGGCTGCACTAATTAGCCGAGCATTTGAGGCCCTCTCCAAGCGACTCAGGTCCACCGCCCCATTATTACCCACCACTCGTCTTCCAGTCTACACAAACTGTCTGCCCTCCGCAAATGGTCTCCTAATTGTTTCCCCCTCAAATAGCTGAAACTATTTTCATTCCTGTTTCCTGGTCTTTGTCCACATTAATTCTGTCAGGCCTCTCTGCTACCCTTTCTTCAGGGCTTGGAGTCTTACCTTTTGTGACGACCCGGGGGCCCTTGGGGGAAAATTGCCTCCTCCCTGGAATTCCAGTAATCCTTCTAGTCTGCCCCTTCCCCGGATGTGACCCACGGGAGTACATGTGTGTGCGCATGTGGAGGCAAGCGCTCCTGTCTGTCTCTGGGGCTAACACAGCACCACCGTGGCCTGAGCAGGCTCTCCGTAAACTTTCATTTCAGTGACGATGCAGGCTCTCGAACCGATGCCTCCTTTCCTTAGGTGGTGTTTACTAACATGAATGAAGCGCTACGGAGACGTGCTCACGTTTTGAGAGAAGATGAGGATGGTGATGGCTCAGTGGCAAGATCTTTCGGCAGAGAATTCATCTCGAAAATACTCGTACTATCCTAGCAACTTACATGTAACAAGGGGAAACAGCCGAACCAGTCTGAAGATAAATCAGGAGAGATTTTAGCATTCTTAGTTGGCAAGAATTTCCCTCCCGTCCTTCCTCCCTCCCTTCCTCTTTCTTCCTTTCTTTCTTTCTTCCTTCCTTTTCTTTCTTTCTTTCTTTCTTTCTTTCTTTCTTTCTTTCTTTCTTTCTTTCATTACCAAGGTGATTAAACACTGCAATGAGCTACAGAGGTAGATTATTGAGAAAATTTGGAGGGGTGGACAATTTATTCATTCATTCAAAGGAAAACTGGCAGGAAAAATAAAGGAAGGGGGGAAAAGTTTAAGTATGAGGGATTTGGCATGCATCCATGGAAAACAGAGGAAGGCGGATAAAATCTTTTTTTTTTTTTTGGACTTTTTTGGTCTCTCAACTCTGTATGGCTTCCCCAGCAGGATGAAGAGCCTTGTGGAGGGTGGGGCTCCTTCTTGACTGTGTTGTAGAACCATCAAGCAGGCCAATAAAATAAAAAAAAAAAGGCTGCAGATGTTTTTCTCTTGAAGAAGGGGTTGGAACGGTTCCTGAGTAACTGTTGGTTAATGGCGATATACTTTAAGTCACGAAAAGATGCGGAGAGGCTGACAACTTTAGCTCTGATATACCTCACCCAAAGGAGTGTAGGGGCTGAGGCGTGCCGAAGTACATGCTCCTACAAAGAAGGGGGGCAGCAGGGACTGGATAGACACAGCGTCTCACAAGGGGCCGGACGGGAAGTCAGAGACTAAGAAGTTGTATGAAGAGTCACTAAAGGAAAAACAAGAGAACAAAATGAAAATGTTAGAGGGATGCTCACTACAGAGAAAGCAAGTTTGGACGTTTGTGATTAGATTCTTGGCGGTAAGTACAGACAACGTGGCATTTGTTGTTGTTGTTGTTGAAAAAGCCGAAGATCGCATCCAGTATCTCCAGTCCTAGAAACATCTGATCTTGGACTTGCTTGTTTATAAGATAATTTTAGGTGTCTAAAGAACAGGAATCTATATTTGTAAGAAGTGCTTCTGTTGATTCTTAAGATCAAGCAAGACTTGGAAGCGCTGTCTTGTAATGTAGTAGAAGGAGTTCTGGCAAAGTGTTAAAACAGCAACAAATGATTTCACTTGGAAGAGAAGTCATACAAAAGAAAGAAGGGAAAAAGGGATACAGGATGGGAAATTTGATTGGGGAAATAAACAATCACTTTTTGCCCTGCTTGCTCCTGAAATTATTTAAGCCAGTAGCAAAATTATACTATGAAAGCACTGAATTGCTTACTGTCGTCTTGGTTCGACACCTGTGTTCTCTCATTTAATGCCGACAACAACCCCCATGATGTGAGAGCTGCTGCTCTGTCCACTTTACAGATTGGGAAACTGAGACTTGGGGAAGGGAAGCTAGGAAAGGGCACAGCTGGGATCCAAGCAGAGGCCTCTGCTCCTCTTAATCGTGTCACTCAACTACTTACAGACATCAAAACAAGCCAACCCCAAAGCCCAGAAACCACAACAGAAGATACAACCAAGGGAAGAGGTTTGGATGAAGAGAAGGGAAGGAACACATGATAAGGGAAGGATCCACATGAGGTAACACTGATTGGGTCCTGTTCGTTGATTACAAATGTGGCTGTGCGCTTTCTAACAGCCAAAAGAAAAAAAAGGAAACGTGTCTGGATTCAGAGCATCCATAAGATAAAAAGCAGACCTGCTTTTTCAGGAGCGACATCACAGCTTCTGATAGAATTTCCTGAGAGAAGTGTCTCATGTGGATCCCTGAAAAGAGGAGCAGTGCTTCTATTGAAAGGATTCCCCCCCCCCAGGGAAAAGGACATTTTGTAGTTTCTTCATTTTTTTTTAAACTTGGGAGGACAAATATTGAAGAAAAGAAATCATTTAAATATGGATTATAATATTCTTCCCTTGTAAATATGTTTTACAGTTCACATTTTTTGGTAACAAAAGAGCTCCGTGTGGAGTTTTTGTCCTTGGAGATCTTAAAGAAAGGGGTGGCTATTCCTCTGGCTTGGATGCCTGGAGGCAAGGACTGGCTTAATGGGGCCCCTTCCAACTTGGGGGCTGGGATTCTATCCTTCTGTAGCTGTGCAAACACTTCTACCTGGGGCTGCTTAGCCAGTCTTAAACCTAAAGACTCAGCCACAGAGATGGCCATGAATGCTTCCATTGTGAGGATCCTTTCTGATAAAATAAATGTTTAAACACACACACACACACACACACACACACACACACACACACACACAGGCTAAAACAAAACCTCCACAACATTTGGGATTAAGACACACCCAAGTAAGACATTTGCTGTAACAAAAGTCTCACTTAGTAAATGCTTGTCACTGGGGATGGAGAGTCAGCACTTAGCATTACTCATTTAACTCCGAGAGCGTTTGCTGAAGTCCTTTGTGTTTTGGATGTCAAAGAAATCTTTTCTAAGGCAGCCATCAGCACCACGTCAGGGGTGATGTTTTAAGCCTAATGTGAAAAAGAGAGCTTCTCTAAAACTTCTTATATGATTAACACGGTTCAATGCCCTTTATGACAAAGCATGGGGAGTGCAAATAAAATTCTCTTCAGGAGGAGACCTTCTTTGGCCCCCCCTTTTTTTTGCTTAAATCATTTCTTAGCCATGTGACACAGGAAAAAGAACTTTCACATTTCGGGGGGCGGGGGGAGACTCAAAAGACAGAGCTCTGTAGTTTCCACTGACCCAGCTCACTCTGGAGTGGGGTGAAGGGCCCCGAGGAGCCTTCCGTGGGGAGCCCAGAGCGAGGCCGAACCCCGGGAAAGGCGAGAGAGAATCGAGCTCACATCTTGGAGTGCGTTCGGGAATGTTCTGTGGCCAGAGCGAACACAAGCCCCTTTGCCTCTGAGTCTGTTTGAATCTGCGGCACGTCCAGGAAGAAGGCACACGGGAGGTTTCTGTAAAAAAAGAACGAGGCACTCGCGCAAAGAGGGGTATGTCCACCCCGCTGTCGAGGGACAGACTTCATCCTTGCCACAGAAGGTGTCACCCTCTGGACTGCTACTCTAACAGGTTTTCCCTTTATAAACAGGGGCCGGCTGCCTTGGCGTTATCTACTTGATTCTAAAATAGCTTGTCAATTGAATAGCGTTCAGGTTGTTTACGCACACACAAGGCCCTTTGGGAAAAAAAAAAAACAAAACCCTTTTCATGTCGCCAAACAGGCATTTTGAAATCAACTAATTGGATGGTTGTCTGAATTCAACTCGTTGTTTTAAAAATAACCAGTTGTTCCACTGAATTACATTTTTTTACCCCCAAGCCAATTGGTGTGTGTAGACAGAGCTTGAGTCAATCCAGATGGCTGGCTGCGTTTTTGACTGGAACTGACTGGATGTTTTGTGGTCAGACACATACAGCTCTTGGTAGCCACTGGGGAAATGCAGTGGAAGGGAAGGAAGGTGTAGGAAAGTTAGGAGAAATTATATCAACAAAAGTTTCCATCTTGAGGGCCGTGGATTCGGACATTTTTCTGCAATCAATCCTCAACACACATGCACGCACATGCACGTGCACACACACACATGCAT
The DNA here is from genome assembly GCA_004024625.1 of Mellivora capensis. Taxonomy (NCBI): domain Eukaryota; kingdom Metazoa; phylum Chordata; class Mammalia; order Carnivora; family Mustelidae; genus Mellivora; species Mellivora capensis. The sequence continues at coordinate 71,838 of PISX010003717.1, forward strand.
GCACGCACGCACGCACACACACGCACACATGCACACACACACGCATGCACGCACACATGCACGCGCGCGCGCGCGCACACACACACACACATAGTTAAGAAAACAGAAATAAAGTAATAACATCCCTCCCAGCTGGCTCTGCTCACGGCTGTGGGTCTTTTCTTTCTTTCTCTCCACGAATTTCTTCACTGCTTGGGTGGCCTGGCAAGTCGGCTTCATAGGGTTAGCTCCCTCTAGTAGGCTAACTTTTCCTTCCTGTGGGGAGCTGTCCTTGGAGGGACTTTGTGCTCCTCTCGGTCTGTGAAGGCAAGGTAGAAAAAAGGGGGCTTCGGCCAGACCAGTACCCCCTAATTCCAAGCATGAGGCCTGACTCTGACCCGTGGAACCACTTCTCCTCAGGGAAGCTGTGGATTTCCTGTAATGAATGTAAGCGGCCCTCCTTACCCAGGCGTCACTACTACATTCGGAGAAACTCTGAGTTTTGTATCATGGATCGTCTCCATAATTAGCTATCAAATTCCACTGGCCCGAGGAAGTGCGATTTCAGAGGCTTTCAAAGGCTTCTTCATTCGGACTTCTTTTGATTTCATTTACCTTTCTGATAACAGGATGAAAGCAAAACAGAGCCAAACTTTCCCTGAACCACTTGAGTGAGGCTTTGCATGTACAAGGAGGAAAAGGTTCTCCAAACATTTAAAATCCAACTGCAGGGTGATTTCCAAAAAGTCTCCCAGTTTCAGCCCCACCCCCGTCCCCCTGCCCCCAAATTCCGAGTGAATCATATCAACGAACTCGCTTTTCCATCACGAACACTGTAGCTTTTCTCTCTTGTGCAAAGGTCATTGTTTGCAGTAAAGGGAAGAGCAACACGAAACAGTTCTGAAACCTGGCCCGGTCTATATGGTCTCCAACTTTTCTCTCATCTAGTAAATCCTAAATTGGCATTGTGTTTCATAACATGGTATTTTTCAGGCCTGGCTCTTGAAGGTGAATATCGATTCCCCTGAGCCTTTCAAAGACATCTGGATAACATTCAAAAGTTTTTGCCTATGACAGTTAGGTTTTAAACCACTGCCACATGGCTTGTTGGGAGTTTTTAATTTTTTTATTTTTTAGAAATGGACGGGCACGACTTGGGTTATGGTTGCGTCTCTGGGGCTGACCTGCTATGTGACCTTGGGATCATCACGCTACGTCTTCGAATCTTGGGGGTTTTCTCATCAATGTGATGGCGGTAATAATACTTGCACGTCTGGTCTGTCCCGTGGGGCTGTTGGGAAGAACAATCCGGATAAGGTACGGGGAAGCCCTTTGTGAGAAGCATGAAGGCTTAAAACAAATGGAAGAGAGTTGGAAAGGAGACAAGTTAACTGGGGTGATTAGGCAGTCCTGGAAACGGGGCCCTTCCTTCTCACATCCAGAGGCGTGTTGTCAGGGCCCCAAATTACCCTGCGTGGCACCATCACTTTAATCCCTGTTTCTTGGATATAAACACCCCGAAAGATCAAATTCTAAGAAAAAAAAGATGGTCTGAATGGATATATTGCCTCAGTTTGAAGAACCCATAATAAGATTAGTACAGGGGTAAGGAAACTTGGCAGGCTTAACGTTCTGTTAATAGTGCAAGCCCTGTTCGCAGCAAAATTAGAGTGAGACAGATATTCCCCCTGGATTTCAGAATCATGGCTGGTTCAGGTGCAAACACAATGAATGGCTCGGAGAAAGATCCTCTGTTGATCTGCTCATCGCAGAGTCAAGAACTAAACGGTGCCTGTGAGAAGAGACAAAGGGACGATAGGCAAATCCATCCTTCATTCTTTGATTTTTCTCTTTAACCATCTCAGGGTTTCCCGTTCTTGAGTGTTGTAGGGGCATCTGACAGACCCCAGATGGTTTAGAAGCACACAGAATCCTGCTTTATATTATCATCTTGTCTAGCTGCCGGCATGTGATTAAGTGACCTTTTTGCCATGGAGCAGTTACACTGAGGAAGATGAACTTTCCCTTCCACATGTGGGAGAAATGTTTTCCCTGCACAGATAGACCATCCGCCGAAAGCCTGGCATTGTTTCCAGTTGTCAAGAAATCATTGGCCTTTTTCCTCTGAAGAAGAGTCAATTCGTTGCCTAGTATCGAGCAGAAAAAAAGAAAAGTAAATACAGCATGATATTTCTGTACAGCAGTAAATTAGAAACGGTATGAGTGTATGTGAATATGACTGTGGAGTTTAAAACTGGGGTAGATCTGGCTGCAAGCTCAAGTTTGAAAGCTTTTTTTTTTTTCAGAAGTGAATTTGAGCTCCTGTAGTTACATCCAGGAAATACGAGCCATTACGAAGGCTGGGAATTGAGGGTAAGGCCAAAAAAAGGGTCTGGAAATGTAATTGTAATTGGGGAGGCCAAATGACAGAGGTTAAGCCCTGGGAAATGGAAAGGCAAATCGGTGTCTGAGAATTCCTGGGCCTGTGGCAGGTCTCTGGCTGTAGCCTGGCCATCGTACCCTCCACCCTGGATCTGCTTTAAGGGAGGCTGCTGGAGAGTTGAGCTGGAGCCAAGAGCGTGTAGTTAAAGGAGAGCCTCTGAGAGCACATGCCCCCCTCAAACTTCTGAATCCTATAAAATCTTGATAATCTGGCACACCCCAAAGCTGGCACTGTGGCAAAACCAGCAGTGAACTCGCAAGGAAACATGCAAGATCTTAGTTAGGCCTGATCACTCTGGTGGCTAAAAACAAAACTGGGTAAGGACCATGAGGATAAGAATTTTGCCCCAGTCGCTGTATCAACAGTGCTTGGAACCTAGTGACTCTTCAATAAATGTTGTTTGTAAAAAAAAAATAAGGCAATCTATATTAAAAACAAAAAGCAAACAGAAAACCTGGCTTTGATGGCCCTTAAAAGAAATAGTCTTCAAGTTCATAGGATAATGTGAATACCTACAATGTACCGGACAATTTACCTATATTATCTCTAGTCCTCGCAAAGACCTTGCAAGGTTACGTTTCTCCTAGCATATGGAGAAGCCAAAGGAATATTGCAGTGGACACCAGTATTCTACGATTAACACTGTACTATATTTGTATTATCACATGAATTTATCTACCCATCAATTCATCAACCAAGGTTAAGCTTTTAATTCTTGTTTTTTTAAAAAAGAATTTATTGATTTATTTGACACACAGAGAGCACAAGCAGGGGGAGCGGCAGGCAGAGGGAGAAGCAGGCTCCCCACTGAGCAGGGAGCCTCACATGGGGCGCTCAACCCCAGGACCCTGAGATCACAGCCTGAGCCGAAGTCACACACCCAACCAACTGAGTCACCCAGGCGCCCCTTTAATCCTTGTTTTGTAAGTGAAGCCTCAACCGGGAGGGCAGCTGGCCTAAGGTCACCTAGCTAGTAAGTAACAGAGCTGGAATTTGGACTCAGGACTATCTGCCTCCAGAACCCACACTCACTCCCCCACGCTGCGGGGACTCTTGTGATCCCCGTGTTGCAACATCAGTTAAGGCAAGTAAACTAAAGAGCGGGATGAAACGGACCTGTGGTTGAAGTTACTAGGGACGAATATTGACAGCAAAGGAACAGCCCAGGAAAGGGCCTTTCATTCCAGAATTACAATTTGGAAAAAGCAGCCTCATGCAGGATGGTTTGGAGCTCTACATGTTCGGTAGCATACATTAAAGAGGAAGGGACAAATCATCACAGGGGATTTTTCTTGCGCTTGTTTTTAAGAAAGCAAGTTTCATGATGTGTCATGGGCCCAGCACAGACTGGACTCCAGTGAAACACCATTTCTGTATATTCACAACCTCGTACACAAGTTAAATATGAGCAAACAAAGCAGCAAGAATAGGTTAGATTTCCTATACTTTGCTTAATAAGGCAGGGAAATAGGCAAGACATTTCAGAAAGATTTCATAGAGAGGATTGACACAGGTCTCTTGACAGGGAAAAATTAATAATAAACCCTCCTAAAAGTTTACTACCATCATTTCCAGGCAATATAGTAACCTGTTAGACCCCCATGCAGCGAGATTTAGATAAACATAGTCTCTTACCTTTAGTACTTTACAATCTTCAAGAGTCAACATCAAAGCCCCAGTCACTTAAAAATTTTAATGACGTAATTCTAAAAATCTCTGACCGAGATTTCTGGAGATAAAGAAAATACAATAGAAGTATGTCTGTTTGTGTCACCACTCATTCAATATTGCTTACAACAAGCATGCCTGGGCTGCTTGTTAGGAGAAAAGTTAGATTCTAAATGTTGCGCACACTACTTGGATGAAGAAGAGCACTGATGGACCAACAAATATTTCTCAGGACTCTCCTGTGGAGACTGCACCCCCATTGCTGGGGTGTGTGTTGTGAGGGCTGCGTTCAGGCATCCATTCTACACATATGTGGGGGTCTGCGATGCTCTAGGTACTGTCCTCGAAGTGATGTATAGAAGTGCCAGATTCCTTCCTTCAGTTGGAAGTTAAGGAAGCTGTGGGTTCAGAGATGTTAAGTTACTGATCCAAGGTCACAATGCTCAGAGTGGCAGAACAAGATTTAGAAACCAGCTCTTTGGACTGCTAGTCCCATGTTCCTTCCATTATTCCAGTCGATTTGCGAAGACTGGATACTCCCACGTAAAACAGCCTCAGAACAATAGCAGACAAAAAGCTGCTAACAAACCATATGGTATTAACCATGAGTTTAACAGGAGTTAGAGGAAGACTGGAGACATCCAACAGAGCTTAAATCTTCTGAGTAATGACATGCAATTTATTTATGGCAGGGGAGACTTGCTATGTTTCTGACATGTTGTAAGGATGAATGAGATAAAGGCATTCCAAGGAAGCAGTACTTCCCTCTGGATCTTATCATCTTGCTCTAAGAAGATGTGTTTTGGTACACAGGCTTGCATCTACTTTATTTACAACAGAAAACATGATATAAAATTGGCGGTGGGGGCATAATCAGTAAAATAAAATACGAAAGCTGTGGAGTCCAACTTCTGTTTGCAATTTACACCAACATCTACCGAGACGCAAAATCTCACGGAAACTATATTTACTCTCTTCTGAGCATTGCTGAGTAAAAGTGAGCCAGAGAAGAAGAATGTTTCTATGGGGAAATTTTTGCAGGATAAACCTTTTAGTTCAAAATTTATCTTCAGATGGACTACGTGTTACCGGAATGTGTTTGCGTGTTGTGATTTTAATAGGAACTCTCTATAAGTAGGGAAGGTGGGGTTTTATTTTTGTAGAGAAAAGCATCACAGGGCTTTATTTGAAAACTATTTATGAAGTGACTACCATGGCACTGGGCACATCCTAGGATTCCTTTTTTTATATTATTATAATATAAAAAAATTTTATATTATTTTTATTTTCTATCTGACGTGTACAAATACTTGGGGAAACTACAATAAAAATGAATGACTAGAAAAGCTGAGAAATCAAACCAAGTTACAGGACCATTTTGAAACAATTATGAGATTCAACAGCGGGACCAATTCATCATGGGATTCCATGTGGCTGCGGTATCAAAATGCTATAAAATTTTCTAAAGGCTTACTCTCCCTTTTTGTACTTAAATTTGGCACAGACCGGTAGCCGGCAGTGCAGGGACCAGCACAAGCACACAGACCACACTTTGAGTAGCACTGTACTAGAGGAAATAGAGAAGTGTAATGAGAACCCAAGCTCATCTAAAGCTTACAAGTCATGATGAAGACAATGGTCCCTCCAGGTGTTGGTATTGCAAATTTGGCAGACGCTGGGCTTAGCTGGTAGGGTAGAATGGTTTGGTATGCTCTCCCCTTCCTTCGGCAGCAGGCTTCCACCACACTGTTGCTCAGGAACACAGTTCCTCATGAATAGCCTTTATGATGACTCTAGAGTTAGGGCTGCGGTGGGGATGGCCCTTTCTTGTGAGTTGCTACTTTGGAAATTCCCCGAGACTTAGAACTGTGGATGGGGTTTGGGAAGTGGGATGGGAGAGGTGGTTGAGAAAGCATGAGTTGCTCCCTGTGGTGGTGGCTGTTGATTTTTCTCCCCCAAATTGCTGGGAATTCAGGGAGCTCTGAGGATGAGAAAGGACCCTGATGGAAGGAAACAACGTGAGAGGTCAACAGGTTGGAGGTCTTCTGTAGACCTCCTGGAGACCTAGGCTCCAGAGCATAAAGACCCGGGGGGGGGGGGCGGAAACACAGTAAAATTACTTATAGGTTCTAACACCATACGACAAAATAAATATATTACATTACTTAAAGCACTGTGTCTTTTGGGCCACGATAATTCAAACCAAAACAAAGGATGTGTGAATTGCCATGTGGCACATAAAGCCAGGCTTCAGGCATCACCAGACTTTCGATTTAATGCTACCATAGTCTCAACTACCCAACTACAAACCCCTTAAATTGTTTAGAAAACCAAATATCTTATGCAAGAGACAAAATATTAGCTATAGATAGATACACTATATCTGCCCAATCAAAAAAAAATCAATGGACTAGGGGTATGAAGAAATATGTTAGGAATCTAGATCGATATCTCTCATACAGAGACAGAACAGAATAATTTTTTGTTTATAGTAATCAACATGATGCCACAAATAAAAATTTCAATAGTCCCCCCCCCAAGTCTCAGAGTCTAGCTTTACAAGAACCTCAGTATATTTTGTGGATTTACTGAGGGCTGAGCATAGTCCCTGGTCTGAGGAGAGGCTATCCATCCACAACTCATAATGCAAGCATCTCAGCCGGCCCTATTAATTTTCCATACACACGGAGCCAAACTCTGCCTGGGATTATTATGCAATTTTCAAAATGGCTTTAAGTCTTTCAACTTACAAAGTTACCATTTACATTGCACTGGCCTGCTGGCTGGGATGAATGAATGAACACTCTTTCCCAAAGGACCATAATTCATTCTCTGATCATAGCTTATACATTTGGGAGAATTGGGATCAGTGTGCCTGGCGCCTCCCCTCCTCTCCGCCCCACAAAGGAGTCATACACTGCAAGGGAAGGGGAGACAAAGTGGCTGTGTGCCACGGAGTGCAGAGGTGTAGCTAGGGAGGTGTCGACTGGGGCAGCAGCGGTCCAACGTATAAGCAACTGTCTACATGATGTGATTTCAGGTGCACCAAAAAAGGCCTCATTGCCCCTCAGTTTAAACACACCCTTCCCACTGGCGAATGCCTGGAATTCCACAGTTTGGAGAGCTCTGTTCCTTTGGCTTAAAGCTTTGATCCCTGTTAAAATACCCGTACCCCTGGGTGGGCAGCCCCATCGTATCCTATCAGGCGGATAGACCATAGGCAGATGAGTCTGAAAGTTTCTTCTCTGAAAGCCGGTTTTGAGGGTAGCGGCAAGGAGGAGAAGGCCCTGTGCACCTGAGGGGGTGGGGAGGGGAGGGCATCCTCTGGGGGTTGGAGGGGGGCAGGCAAAGGGAACCGGGCCCAAGACAAACCATGTGTGCGTGTGTGGCCGTGTGCACGGCTGTGGAAGAACCCCTCCCATGGCGGCAGCTGCTGAGGACCCTTTCTTAACTCTCTCCCAGAAACCTTGATTTATGCTGCTTTTGGAGCCATGGAACTAGACCCTCCTCCCAGCTACAGCGAGATAATAGCTGCTGGCTACAGCTGGGAATTCTCGAATTCTTTCAAACTGGAGACTAGGAACGAAAGGTGAAGAAAAGTTCTTCTGAGGTCCAAAGAGGAAAATGGGGCCCAACAGTGTCATCTAAATGCTTCCAGTGGGGCCCAAAAGCACAGAACCATGAGTTGTAGAAAGCGAACACTGGTTCAGTCCGCACACCCTTTTGTGTTTCTCGACTGAGTGTTTCTCTTTGTCTCTTCCAGCTGGAGAGTAAGAATGAGTCACTGGCCTGACTCCTAATGCGAGGAAGGGAGCCTTGAAGGGGGTAAGATGGTTGTTTATGTAAAAGAAAAAAGAAAACCCAAACTTAATTCACAGTCACTCATCTGGGCAGTGGAGAGTATGGAGTGGGACGGATTTGAGACTTCGGGAAAGGAACTTCGGGAAAGGACAAAAGGATGTTTGTCCATTCCAGGTCGATAGCTCTTCCTGCCCCAAAGTCCGATCTCCCTTGGGTTCTGTTCCAGTGCCTGGAATTCTACTGCCAGAGTCATCGCTTGGGCGCTGGAAGGCCAGAAAGTATTTTAGGGGCCCTTACAAAAATGGAACCACTTCTTAAGCCCAGCACATTTTATCCACTCCGTGCTTAGGTTGGGTTAGAGCCTGGAAGAAGCTGCTTGGAGGAGGGGCAGACGTTTTGAGGCCAAAGACATAGTCCTCCAAACCTCGGGGCCGGTTTGCCTATGAGCTAGTCCAAATCCTGGTCATTCACATAGCACCCCACAAGTTTTGCCATATCGTCACGTTTGCAATACTCTTTTTCATGTTTTTCTTCGAGCCAGCTCACGTTTTTTTTTTTTTAAGATTTTATTTATTTATTTGACAGATAGATCACAAGTAGGCAGAGAGGCAGGCAGAGAGAAAGGAGGAAGCAGGCTCCCCACTGAGTGAAGAGCCCGACGCGGGGCTTGATCCCAGAACCCTGGGATCATGACCTGAGCCAAAGGCAGAGGCTTTAACCCACTGAGCCACCCAGGTGCCCCCCAGCTCACGTTTTTATGGAAGGCAATTTGTGCCAGCTCTGTCTACTTTGCTTTGTCCTAACGCAGTCATGGGTTAGGTGCACTGCTCATGTATATATTTTTCTAACCCACATTAAAATAAATATCAATGAAAATAAAACCCAAAACCTTCACTGGCCACCCCCATCACCAGGAATTCACACACTTTACTTTGGGAAGCACTGCTCTGGCTCATACAGAGCATAGCACATAAAGAAGTTTATATTAAAAATAGGTCTGCGTCCCTCATTTCAAGGTACTCAATACCCAGTAGTTGAAAACAACTGTTGCCTTTGTAGTCAGTTGCATGAGCTCTGGAAGATCATGAATTTATGGGAGGTCATGTCTTCCTCTGCGAGGTCATGAAATTCAATCAATGCTTGCCTTCCAATCTGCCCTTTGGTCACAGGGCTCCACAGGTGGAACATATCAAACTCACCAGCCAAATTATGACTCTTAATTGGTGTTTCTTTTAAAGTGGATATGTCATTTGTCAAATGTTCAATGCAGGCGCAGGCCTAGCCCCAGGCAAAATTATGATGTAGGAGAAGAATGCCAGATACATAGGCGGCACTCAAATGTTTGTTGAAAAAAGAATGAATGAGCCCTCCGTCCTTGACTCCTTTCCCAGCCCCCACATCCACCAGGTCACTAAGCCTTTTTCATTCTCCTCCCAAATACCGCTGCTAGGTGTTTTTTTTTTTCTCCCCCTTCCACATCGCCTCTGCCCTGGGCCTTTAGTGCTTCTGGTCTGGATGATTTTCACAGCATTTTAACTGGCTTCCAGGCCTCTTTCTTCTCCAAGCCATTCTCCACAATCCACAAAGTTGTTGGAGAGATCTTTTCCTCAGGCAAATATGATCATGTCATCCTTCTGCTTAACATTCCCTTAAGTGGTTCCCCCAGCTCCTTGGCCTGGCTTCCAGGCTTCACCACCTGGCCCTTGCTCGCTCACCTCGACTCGGTGAGCTCTTCTGACCCGTCCCCCATCCCCAGGTTACTTGTACTTCCCATCCTCCAGTGGGGCCCTACAGGCTCTCCCTGCTCCATTTCTGTTCCTGCGGCTTCATTTCCCTCAGCTCCTTTTGGCCTTGTAAGCCTGAGTTTAGGGCACCATTTCTTCTGGGAAGCTGTCTCTGACCTACCCCCTCACCCCTTAGAACCCTGCCCTTGCTTCTGTCTTATCACTGACCATGTGCTGTGTTAACATTTTCTGTTTGGTTGTTTTCCCCTTTCGACTTGTAGCTCTTTGAAGTTAAGTACCAAGGGTTAATCTTTGGATCCTCGGTGTCTGTTTACATCCCACGTGTCGGGTGCATAGTAGGAGTTCAAATATTTGTTACTGAATGAAGGAATGAATGAATGAGTGAGCTCCTCAGCAACCTACCCTTCCTTTACCTCTTTCCTCAGCCCCCAAGTTCTGGCACATGGCCTTCTCTCCCCTGGCCTGGCACTCCGGGAAAATTCGTGGCGTGGAGGCTCTCCCTTTTCCTTATCAAAACCTACTTTTACCCAGATCAGAAACAACATGATCAGATGATAAACGAATCCACACTGATAAACTAATGCACATGTTAAATCATGTCATTGTATGAGAACTTTTTGAGTTCCTACCTCCTACAAGGCACCGTGCTAAGACGCTTGTTGTGGGGGGGGGGGCGGTTCGCAGAGGAGAATAGGAGAGTTAAAGATCCCTACTACCTACGAGAACATGGGTAATGACTAAATGCATTCCTCCTTTGAGAGGTATTTCAAAGAACTGGATTTCTGATGGAGAAATTTAAGCAGGAGAGGTGGGGATTTGGGTCTAGGAGACAGTTCAAATCCATCTACGAAATCTACGAAATTACTCCATCTTCGAAACAGGCAAGCTCTGGCTCGATGAATCTGCTGTGTCCAATGATTTTCTAATGAGTTAGGCTGGCGTTAAGCCCCAGGTTATTTTGTTGTTACCAGTTATGCTTTGCTTCGTGAAGGGTCACCCGGGGCTATCTTGCAGGAGACAGATTCTTTTAACATCCTGGGATTAGGTGCTTTCTTTGACTTTGTGTGGCTCTTTGGAATCAAACGTAGCAAATCCCCCAGGCTTGTAGACTTTTTAGATACAGGAGTCAAAGATGAGGCAGACTGTGAACCCCTCGGTGGTCGCCAGCTGCCCCTGAATGTGACTATTCACGGGTTGGGTTTGAGAACCTGGCGGGGGCTGCTGCGTTGGGAAGACCCTTTGAGGGAAGCCCCTGGAAGAGAGCAGGAAGAGGAGGTAGGAGGATTTTGTGTCGAGGAGGAAGACCTCGGGTGGCTCCGGTGGCCAGGGGCGAGCTGGACCGGACTGGCAGGAGGCCTGTGGCAAAGCGGAGAGGCCCCCCTCACCCCCCCCCCCGAGGCCAGTGAGCCTCCGCGCACCCCGAGGAAGGATGGAGAGGTTGCAAAAATCCTAAAGGGAAAAGCCCTGCCGGCTGTAGGCCAATGAGCGGCGGGAAGGAGGAGTGAGGCTGGGGAACTTCTCCCAGAGCCAGTCAGAGGGGATGGCTGCTGGGAAGCCAATCAGCGCGCCGGAGCCCGCAGCCCCTCTGCAGTAGTTATGCCAGAGCGCCCTGGGTAGAGCGGCGGCGAGCGGGCAGCTGGGCTGGGCTGCCAGGAGCCACCGCACGCGCTCGGCGCCCTCCTCCCTGCCGGGTCCCCGCGCCGCCGAGCCCCAGCCCACCCCGCAGCCCGGCGCCCCGCACCCGCAGGCTCGCCGCCGCTCGGCAGCCACCGCCCCCTGGCCGCGCGCTTGGCCTCGCCCCGCCCCGCCCGGTCCCTCGTCGCCCCGCCCCGCCCGCCGGCCCCGCCCCGCCCGAGCCGCGGAGCCGTTCCCGCCCTCGCCCCGCGCCCAGGTAGCTGCGAGGAAACTTTTGCCGCGGCTGGGTAGCGGCACGTCTCCCGCTCCTCAGGGCCGCTGCCAGCCTTGCCGAGTCTCGGGACCGCTCTCGCCCCCGCTGCCACTCTCCCGCGCTCTCCTCGCTGCCCGCGAAGCAGGATGGCGGGGACCGTGCGCACCGCGTGCTTGGTGGTGGCGATGCTGCTCAGCTTGGACTGCCCGGGACAGGCGCAGCCCCCGCCGCCGCCGGACGCCACCTGTCACCAGGTCCGCTCCTTCTTCCAGAGACTGCAGCCCGGACTCAAGTGGGTGCCCGAAACCCCCGTGCCAGGTGAGGAGGCGTCCCTGCGCGCGTCCCCCCGCGCCCGGCGGGGAGCTGGGGGGCGCGTGGCGACCGTACCCCGGGAGCGCTGGCCTCGTGGCGCCGCGTTCGTGCGCCCAGCCGCTGGGCACCTGGGAGTGGTCGCTGCGCCCGGGGCCCGACCAGGTCTACCGGAGGAGGGCGGAGGGTTGAGCGTGGACCGTGTCCTCCTCTCCCGGGCTCGCTCTGCTGTCAGGGAAGGTACGGGTGGGAGGCACCGCGGAGAGGGCCTCCTCGCAAGCGCCCATTTTTGGGGGAGGGCAGGAAGGTGGCAACCGCTTCCCCGGGCCTCGGCGAACTGGCGCCCCGCCGCCGAGCCGGTGTCTCGAGCATTTTGCCACCCTCTCTTGCACGAACGTGCCACCGTTTCAGCCAGAGCTGGACCGTGGCTACGGCCGGCCATTCTCTCCCCAACCTGCCCCCTACGCCCTCCTTTCTGTAGCCTGGGTTCCGGGGTTCGCGGGCCCAAGTGCCGACAAAGTTGGGGACAGATCTCCGAATCCGCAGTGGCAGGTAGAGTGCACGCTGGGGGAAACTTTTGAGCAGGAGGGTCCCCAAGAGGAGGAGGACCGGACCTTTCCCTTCAAAACAGCGTCCCTTATCTAGGTTGGCAAAATCGCTTCGAAAACGGTGCTGCAGGCCAGGGAGCAGGAGTCCAAAGATGATTTAACTCCTCCCCTTCTCAAATTCATCTGCCTTCTTGACAGGCTGGACCCTGGAGGGGAGATGATTTTAGGTGGAGGAAAGTTTTCGAACGCCTGCCTTTTGTTCTGCACAATCAGATCTTGTTGTAAGGGCATATTTTAACCTTAGCCGAGGGCTGCCGCTGTCAACAGATGAATATTGATGGCCCTGTGTGATTGTCCCGCGGTTGGACTCCTAAAAGCCTGCCTTAGAATCCAATTAGGACAAGTTGCTACCCTGGCAATGCGGGCAAGAAGAGTTGGTTTGAAACAGGTTAATTTAGCGGAGGCGCGCTCTGCAGAAGCGGCCGGTGGTGTTCGCAAACCCTGAGACGTCCGTGGCCTTGGGGGGTCTCTTCCCAGCCTGTGCCTCCAGCGAGGCGCGCGTCCCGCGCTTGGGAGGGATGAGGAGCAGCCTTCGTCAAAAACTTGGCTCGTGGCTCTCAACAAGTCAGAGAAGCGGGCCTGATGGTTGGACCAAGTGGGGAAGGCGATGCATGCCCTGTGGGCGCTGCCAGCGAGCAGTTCACTAGCCGGAGGTTACCTAGGCAGCCAGCGGCGCCCTCAGCCTTTTCTTTAGGTGGATGAAAAGAGCCGAGAGCGAGCCTGCTGTTTGGTTGCAAAGGTAATTGGTCACCCCTTTTGGCAACCGAAATGCGTTTGCGCATATGTTAAATATTGCGTTGCAGGATTTCGCTCTATGGGAGGGGAGAACTACCTCTTCCACTCTTAAGTGTTAATAACGTACCACGTGGGCGTGTGCGAGAGCTGTAAGGGGCAACCTATGAATCAGTTGCACAGAGCTGAAACAACAGGGGAGATCTCTGTGCCCTCGAAGGCCAGAGAACACGCTTTTGTTGATAATGTAAAAATTGGTCCTCACAGGGTGAGTCCCCGCTAGATGAATGGTTCCGGGATTGGGGTTGGGGCCACGTTCGGCTGATTCGAAGCCAGGCAGGAAAGGTTGTGCTTAAAAGAAGAAAAAAGACCAGAAGGAACACACTGATACTCATTTAGCAGCCCCCTCCATCTACACTCACTCCTGCTGGCACAGGCCCTCCCTCCTCCCCAGCTCTCAGGCTGCCTGCCTCTTTGCGGGCGGCCTCTGTACTGGGAGGGCCCACACACTGTGTGTAAGAGATTGGGCCTGGGCTCTCTTCCTGCGAGCTCCCTCACTCCACGCCTAAGGATGGCCATACTGTAGAGAACAGGAATTCCTAAGGGGGACTTCCCCCCGCCCCTTTCTTCCAGCATTTCCCAAACTCTGTAGGCAAAATCACTTTCCAACGGTCTTCATAAAAGCCCAACTTCCCTACTTCACTTCTGTTTAACAGCTGGGTGCAGAGGCCAGCACCTTCTACGTGGCGGGCAGGCACAGTTCTGACTCGTGCTGGAGTAAAGCCAAACTTCAAATATGGTGACACCCAGGCAGCGACCATATATCCTGGATTTTCCAGGGTCTGCGCAGATTTCCGGGACTCTTGACTTGCTATGAAAACCACGTGTCCCAAATTTCCCTTTGGCGGCTCTGGGCACTGTAGAACGGGAAACATGGTGAAAATCCTAATGTCCAGGAGTGGAAAGAACTCATCAGTATTTCAGAGAAGAGACGATAATGGCCGACTAAATACAATGGCAAGCATATCATTTCAAAGCGAATAAATGTGTCATTTGCCGCTGTCGTTCAGTGGTTGGAAATTGAAAGAGAGCTGAAAATTATTTGGTAGTTATGAACCATCAAGATGACCGCTTGACTTTCTCCCTCCTCTGTATTTTAAGCCAGGTTCAGTTTGCCCGCGTCACTGTATTAGCTGCTAATTAAAGCTCTCTTTGTCCCAGATAAAGTGAGATTTGGTCACAGTAAGGAGAAATCCTCAAGAATGTCCTGTCTCACTTAAGGGAAGCATTTGGGATTGACTGCTAACTTCGGCCATTAGCAGAATTGGGTTAGAGTGGATAAGGTACATTTCTTATGCTAATATGGGTGCCACTAAATGGCATTTAAAATCCGCCAGCCTAAAAAATAAATGACCAGTGCTTAAAGGGCTACACCAGCCTTCCACAAAGTTCATCTAAAGCCTTGCAATCTCGTGTTCCCATTTCTTTTAGAGTGTTCAAAGGCGCGGGATAACAATTCTAAATAACATGTCCCCCAAATCCATAGATCTTTTCAACCCCCCCTTTTTTTTAAGGATTTGTAGCTTGGAAAGCACCACAGATGGAAACCAGGCACACAGAGTTAGCATTTGGCAGAAAAATCCATATAACTGACTTTCTATGTAGCTCTTTTGCCCTTATTTAATTTAGAAAAATTCAGAAAAAAGCCAATGAGCTCATAAGTCTGGATGTTTATTTTGTTTTGCTTAACCTACCCACAGGCGCAATCAAGAATGGATACAATTTTAGGCAAGGAAAGTGAGCTAGTAATCAGACAATGATGTTTCCAATTGTCTCAAGGGAATGTTACAGAAGTCTGAAAAAAAATTCCTCTAAACAAAAATCAAGTGTAATTCAGTTTATGAATGCCATACACCGCTTTTGTGGGGTGGGTGCTGGTGGTAAAGGGGACGGACGGGAAGGAGAAAATCAAACAAACTGTGGTAGTGTTGCAACTCCCCAAAGATTGAGGGATCTTGCCTTAGAGGGCCCTGGAAAGTGCAGGGACCAATCCCAGGAAGGCCAGACTCCCGTGTGGGTCAAAGGCAACCCCAAAGAGGCAAGCCCGACTTGAGAGTTTCTCAAAATAGACGAAACACCATAAAATAAAAAATCAGCATTCTTGAAACAGAGAGAGAGTTTGCTCTTGGTTGTAGTTGTTGTTTTAAAGTGTGAGAACTAGCCACCAGGTCTGGGTGGTCTGGGTGGCCAGCTGCGGTCCCCCAGTTAGTTCGAAGCAGCTCGAGGTCCTAAGGTCGGGAGAGAGAACAAGGCTTGGGCTGTGGGTGTGGGAGGACTTTCTCTGTCCTGGGGCCGTCCTGCAGGGGGAGGCAAGCAGGTGATTGATTCACACTTTGACCAAGTTACATTATTGCCCCCCTAACTGGGAACAGTTGGGAGGACCCTGCAGAGTGGGGTCAGAATAGATTTCTGAGGTGAGCCCTGACGGGTGGGACCGGACTGGGCTTGGAGGGCAGGGTGGGGCTGGGTCAGGAGGTGGCTGGTGGTCCGTGGAGCGCCTGGGCCTTCGAGGAGCCTGAGTCTGGAGCTCCTTGGTCGGGCCCCGTGAGGTGTTGGAGGTGCCGAGAGGAGTAAGACACAGCCCCTTTTGTCAAGGCGCTCACAGTCTAGTGGGGGGGCCTACGAATAAACAGACTTCTCAGGAAACTTGTAGGATTAAATAGGGTGAAAAGGGCTACAAAATACCTCCAGGAAATTGGCTGAAATGGTCACAATAGCCAGCCTGGCCAAGGGAAAAGAACTGCAGAGAAGAATGGGAGATAGGGTAGACACTCTTAAGGGGCTGCCATCTTGAAGAGAGTTTTCTTAATTCTTGGAGCAAATTCCGCACAAGCATTAGGAGATGCATGCAAGAGATGATTCCGGTGGATGCTAGATGACACAGATGGTGTCAGTTTTGCAATTTTTTTTCTTATGGGCTGGGAGATTGCATCCAATCTTTTGATGCAATATTTTTGAGCATTCTGCTACTTTCACCTTGAGAGTTGCAATGTTTGCTGTTCGCCATAGCTTGGAAAAAGGCTGCTTATTAGCAACCTGGGAAGAAAGAGGCCTGGGTTTGTCTCCCGTGAGACAAGACAGAAAATAGATTTTCTCCTTAAATGGCAGCTATCAATGACCACGCCAACTTTAGTGTTTGATGCATATACAAAAGCATGGGTCTTAAGAGGTATCTTATTACTCATTTCTAAGAAAATTGAAGATAATCACTTATAACTTGTGCACACGATACATCATTTGGAAAGAATTTCACTAGGGATCATATTGCTCAACTGAAAAGTTCTGGCATGCTGAATTTGTACATTTTTGTGAATGCTTCCTTTACTCTGATCTCTCGCTTTTTTCTGCATATGGTTATTTGTATGTTTTAGATTAGAAGCTTCTTAAAGGGAAAGCACTGCATTTGGTGCAGTGTTGAGCACAATACCAAGAGCCCCACAGCACATTTAGTATATCATCGACGAAGATAGAATTTCGCGATCATGATGTTTTCCCTATGAATTCTCAGATACTTTCCTAAGCTCTATGTCATCTTACTTATTTTAAAAACCTAAATCCAGTTTGTTCGGGGACACTGTTGGGGTATGTGGACAAACTTTTCAGGCTACATATATCTGGCCTGGAGCCAGATTCAGTCTTTCCTCAGTTAGCTGGCAACCCGTACCATCAGTTAAGGGCTTATTAATGTTGAGGACCCAAAGAACAGATTGAAATTAGCAACATTGTTATGACTGGCATAGTATCATTACAGAGCAACAATTATTATGGCACATAAATTGTAAGCTATCTCTTAAATCGAACTCTCTTTGATTTAATGTCAGCTGGACCCTTCTTGCTAACGTTGACATTACTGTACTTGGGGGTCGAGCTGTAACACATGTGTGTGTTTGTGTAGCCTGGGATCAGATTTTGTGCAGAGGCTCAATCCAAGAGCCAACATCTATTCGGCCCTAGCCAAGCTTGTAAAGGGGTTTGAAGTTTTGGGTAAGCTAGGGTCTAATGGAAAGTGTGGGCAGAATCCCCCCCCACACTCATCTGCCCATATTTAGCAAATTGTCTGACTTGAAACAGGATCCCCAGCGCTCCATTAAGAAATGAGCATCAGAGAATAGAATCCAAACCATGGGCCCCAGACTGGCTTTAGAGACAGCATAAGGTAAAGGGAATTTACCTTCTGAGATAGAATGATAGGAAGAACGGGAGTCAGAAAGTGAAGTGAAGGTGGGCATACTGGCAGAGAAAATGTGCATTTTGAAATGCTGTGTTTGTAGAGAAAACTCTCATTGGAGCGCGGTAGTTTCACTTGAAGACCTCATTGAATGTGCAAAGTAAAGAAGATTTAGTTCTGTACTTCAGATCAGGCCAATTAAACCTCAATTGTCCAAGTGCTAATTATTAGAAATACTTGTCCACCATTTTTCAACAAAAATGAATCCAGACTGATTACCGAGAAAGGCCTGTTCACTTTTCCCTCTCTTTGTGTGTAGCTGGACAAAGCCTTATTTGAGAGTTTGTATTTTTCCTCATGAGTAAAAGAGAGTCAGTGTTAGGACCAAAATGCATTGCTAGTGTTCCAAATAGTTAATTACTTCCAGTAGCCGAAACTGTATTTATATGCTAGATTAGTAAATCTACTAAGCTCTCTGAAGTATACTTAATAGGCTTATATTGATAAATAATTGATAGGAAAGGAGATAAAATACAAGTGAAAGTGGCAATAAGAAGGGACAGGGAAGTTAAAGCCTTTATAAAAGAAACCTCCATTCACTGTATTCTATCCATCCACCTGAAAGTTGAATGATGTACATTTCTCAGAAGTGAGGATTTTGAGAATATCCTGTGTTTTTCAGAATTTTCACAACATGGCATGCATTTATTTCTTGTATAAATCCAGAATAAGGCAGAATTCTAGACTACAATTTTAGCTGGACTTTTCGAGTCTGCCTTTTGGAAATAAGTTTATGACTGGAAAATTAGAAGTCCTGAGTATGGCATCTTTAAGGTATGTGTTCATAATCATCTGCCCTGCCAGACTGTGATTTTCATCTTTGTTTTTTTTTAAAGATTCTATTTATTTATTTAACAGACAGAGATCACAGTAGACAGAGAGGCAGGCAGAGAGAGAGAGAAGCAGGCTCCCTGCTGAGCAGAGAGCCCGATGCGGGACTCGATCCCAGGACCCTGGGATCATGACCTGAGCCGAAGGCAGCGGCTTAACCCACTGAGCCACCCAGGTGCCCTGATTTTCATCTTTGTATTTCCTGTCTCGTAGTATACATCACAAGTGCTTGATAAATATTTGTCGCCTAAATGAATGATTGGAAGTAGAAAGGTATTACAAACATAAAATTTCCATAAAGCCAATATTTAAGTAGTTGATTCACTTTTACTAATATATTAAGGTTTTTAAAAAAGCAACTCCTTTTTCAGGTCAAAACTCCATCTGTTGTCTATAGGTAAGTGGCAAAGGACTGGTTGAATTCATGTGACTGTACTGAAATTCCCCAAAAGAAGTAGACTTAGGCAAATCTTTCCAAGAGGTAAGTATTCTATGCTTGGTTACAAGGCTAGTCTAAGAAGTTTATAGATAAATTGAATATATCCACATGTAGATAAATGCATTTATTTACTTTACAGTTCGGTGGCATTTAGGTTTCAAAAATAATGCAACCTGGTGTCAGTTACAGAAACATGCATGGAAAATATGTAAGTTTTTCTTTGGTGTTTGGTGTTTCTTACTGATAACATGAAACTTCATAAATGTACATTTAAAAGGACATAGTCTGAAGTGGATATTCAGCCATGGAAATTTTATTGGAGTAGGATAAAGGGCTCCTGAGAGGTCTCTTAATTTCTGTCTGCACTGGGGCAAGCTTTTAAAGTCAGCTGAGAAAACTCAACTGGTTGGCTAGGGATGACCCATGGGGAGTTCTTTCAGCTAGAGGCCCAACTAGGAAAGAGGGTAAAAAAGAAAGGGATGATGCTCATTTGAAAATAATATTAGAATTGTGTTTGGATACTTTCCTCCTTCATTATGGTTTTTTCTCCCTCTCTCCCAAACTCTGCATCCTGGTTCTCATGGTGTGTGTCAGCATCCTGGGGTACTCCACTGCTCTTTATCCAGTTTTGGCTCGGATGATTGGCACTGAGGGAAATGTGGGGAAGAGAGGAAGGGTCAGAGTGACAGATACAGGGAGGACATTCAAAGCCCTTACGCTGGTATGTATCAGAAAGTTCACTGACACATAACAGCCTGAAAGGACTGGAAAACATTCGAGTTTGGAAGCTTGGGTGTACATAGAAAATATGGAGTTAAGCCCCAAGTGCGTTTGGGTCCCAGAAATACTCTATTGCTTTTCTTGCTTAGTATCCATGTTCCTGTGAAGTACATAGCTTATTCATAGCCTCTGCCAGACCCTACAATGGCTGACAGCAGAAGCCATATTTGATTCAGCATGATATCCTCTAGAATGGTGAGTAGAGTGCCTTGTGTAAAGTTATTAATAAGGGTTGGAGCGAAGGTAAGAATAAACACCTAAAGAAACAGTCTACAGGACTTGACTGCTGTTGAATGAGATCCTAGGATGGCATACACCTAGCGAAGGACCAAGTCTCTGGGTGCATCGTTGTCTACGTTGATCTGCAATTGGGACTGAGGGTGGGGTGGTGGATGTGAAGCCCATTTATTTGTTCTTTGTAGACCTGGGGGCCTTGTTGCCCCTCTTTCAAAACTGAAGTCTGGGGAGGAAGTGACTAGTAGAGAGAAATTTTTATGTACAGGTTTCTCTAAGATTTATTTAATTATTGGGGGGGGGTAGAGGGAGAGAGAATCTGAAGCAGATTCCGTGCTGAGTGCGGAGCCCCATATGGGGCATGATGCAGGGCTCGAACCTACAACCCTGAGATCAGGACCTGAGCCAAAACCAAGAGTTGGGTGCTTAGTTGACTGCGCCACCCAGGCACCACCACCCCCTCTCCCCTGTCCCGGCCACAAACTTCTCTAAATATGGTACTTGAGGGGTGCCTGGCTGGCTCAGTTGGTAGAGCATGTGACTCTTGGTCTTGGGGTCATAAGTCCAAGCCCCAAGTTGGGCATAGAGCCTACTTAAAAAAAATGTGGTGTTTAGATATGTTTTATATGTACTTATATCTGTATACACACACGTTTTAGTTTATATATGTATAAATATTCTACATTTCTGTTATTTTGATAGGAACAATTTATAATTATGTGTTGTTTAAACTGTTGTAGAAGTTGTTAATTATTACTCCTCGTAGGGAGTGGTCTTTCCCAATCCTACCTTGTGTTGTGAAAGCCTTGCTTATGTACGGAGAATACAACCACTCATGGAGTGTCTGCAGGTTCTGAGTTCAGCGTGCGCGTGCGCACACACACACACACATCTGTACACTCATACACACATAATATCCCTACATCAGTACATCCTTAATAACCTAGAGAAAAAGCCTAATTTACCCTGGGAAAGCCTAGGGGGTACTGCTTCTCGGAGCTCAAGTAAACCATTTTCTGCTGGATTGGCCCCAAATTGTTGCAGAGTGAATTGTCACTGATATCACAGAGCTCATTTATTAAGTTCCATCGTTTTCCTAAGCACAGAGATGTGATCCTCATTTAAAGCAGTGATGGTCAACCCATACTGTGAATTTGGCTCATTTTGGAGAATGACTTCTAGCACCGGCCACATTGCACGTTGAGCTCCATAGCAATGAGAATGTGACCCAAGAGGCAGTTTCCAAGTTAGCTTTCATGGAGTGATTGTATTGGGAACCACATTTAGTTGTTTTGGAAAACAGATGGATATTCTCAGGAAAGAAACCTACTACTAATAATGAACTCTATGTGCCATCACTGCATAAATACTGTAAAGTTTTTCATTCATTCTCTGCTTCAGCCAGCATTCATTGGGCCCTGATTCTATGCCAGGTACTGAGCTGGGAGCTGATGCATAAGATACAATCACTGCCTAGGAAGGGAGTCATTTAGGGATCTGGGGGTTATTGAGCTATGGAGGAGGGATGCCTAGCTGCCTTAAGTGGGCTGCCATGTAAGGTATATGCAAAGACACGTAGAGACAGAATGACTCATTTTTTGGACAGGACTGGTTTGGATTGGTTGGAGAACAACTGTTGGGGGGTGCGGGGAGTAGAGGAAAGACGAACTAGAAAAGTAGGCAGGAAATGCTGAGGAGTTTCGTTGGGCTATATCCAAGGATGAAAAGAGCCATGAAAACATCTGAAGAAGAGAAAATGGTATTTAGTGTGGAGAATGACTGGCAGGGAGTCTTAGTAATGCAGGTTGGAAAAAAGCAGGGCAGGAAATAGGGGAGTAAAATATGAAGTTGAGAGGCTAGAGGAAATGGATCAGGTATGACTTGCTGACTGGTTATGAGGATAGGAGGGAGAGTCTAGAACTTCTAGTTTTTCTGGGTGGTGGACCTATTGCACATTGTAAGTGCTCAGTAAATATTTGTTGACTAAATGAGTGAAATACAGGTGAAACATATATTTTTAAGTAAACTCTATCTCCGACGTGGGGGCTCAAGCTCATGACCCCAAGGTCAAGAGTCACACACTCTATTGACTGAACCAGCCAGGCGCCCCAAGAAGAACATATTTTTAAGGAGTGAAATAATGAGTTTGATTTTGAAGGGGTTGAGTTTGAGGGGTCCTTTGATCATTGAGGCGGAAATTTCCGCTAGGTGGTTGAGGTTGTGTTTTGGACGGTAGAAGAGAGAGATCAGGGCTACATACTTGGATACATACTCAGGTATAGAACAACATATAGATGGTAACGGAAACGCTGGGAATTGATGAGATCACCAGGAAATAGTGCATACACTCTTCTGGAGTTCAGAAAACGCATGGTTGGGACTCAGCATATAGGCTCAAGTTGGAAGTCATGGGTGTGGATGATATTTTCCAGGCTTTTGCATGTGATACATCTTAAAATGCATTTTGCCAACATCTGGTGATTAAGAAAAAAACTGCCAAAGACTTCAAGAATTCTCTTGATTAAGAGAAAGTATGAGTGGATGTTGTCATGGTCCAAGATTTTGCAAATAAGATAATGCACGACCAAACACACACACACACACACACACACACACACACACACACGGGTGGTGGGGAATGTAGAGAAGTACATTTGAAGCAAGGGATGGGATTTCTATTATTTTTGATAGCAGTGATTAATAATTTTTCATGTTATTTAAACTGTTTGAAAGTTGTTAATTGTTCGTCTTAGCAGTGGGTGGTCTTCCCCAATCCTACCTTACATCTGTGTGGTGAAAGCCTCGCTTTCATATATCTTACGTACAGGCAATGCAACCACTCATGGAGTGTCCCTAGCTTCTGAGTTCAGCTGACTTGCCTGGTTCCAACATAGAGGCCCCTCTGGTGCCCCCAGCCCCCGCTGGGGAGCAGCCTCCCACTCTGGAGAATGAAAGCTGTAGCTTTTGGGAGCTCTGGTCTCTCTTCCACTAGTTGGTCTCTGAAACATGTGGTTCCAAGCAAATATTAGACATACTTATGTCATTGGACTGATCTTTTCTTAAGTGTCTATGGAGATGTAATGTGGTTTTTTTTGTTGTTGTTGTTGCGGGGGTGGGGGTAGAGGGTGGTAGAATTTTCCGTTTCTCTGGCATGAAGAGTTTCTTTCATTTCCCTATTGTTCAAGAGGTTGCCTTCGTCCGGGCTTCTACTTCCATTCAACGTAAACTTGAAACCTCCTGTTCTCCAGAAGATTTTCTTAAGACCGCTTTCAGATGAATGGAATAGTCTAGAAGGGCCCTGAGGGAGGAGCACAGAAACTACTACTCACTGAGTACTTGCCATGTGCCAGTTGCTTTGCATTTAATCCCATTTAGTCCACGCAGCAAAGCTGAAAGGGAGGTGGTGTCATGTCCATTTTACAGATGAAGAGACTGAGGCCCAGAAGGCTAACATTCCCCTAGCTTGTGTGGTATGGGGAGCCAGAATTTGCATCCAGATGTGTCTCACTCGACAGCTCCTGCTCCTGCTGGTATGCCCTTTGGAAGATGGGCTGGATTCAAAGCATTTGACTTAAATTCCCACACTCCTTTGACTGTGTGACGTTTCACTCTGGGCTTCTCTCCTCCTCAGGCTGATTCTGTCTCTGCCTATTTGCCTTCTCCCTCCCTCCCTCTCTTAGATGCAAGCGCTCCAGTCCTTTTTGTCCTTTGCCCCTTCTGTTGTCTCTTTGCTCATTCCCACACCCATTCCCATGACTTCATTATCTTCGCTGTCCGAATCACTCCCGTCTCCCTCTCCAGCCTGACCTCTTCCTTGCTGTCTGGTTCAGGATCTCCGTCCAGAAGTCCTGCCAGGGCTTCCCTTTCCACAGAGCCAGAAATCAGTCCATCATTTTCTCCTCCCGCCTGCACAAACCTGTCCCCCTCGAACATTCTGCGTCTGTGGCGCTAGCAGCTCGGGGACCCAGACCTGAAAACACACGATTGTCTTGGACTTCTCTTTGTCCACGTCTCACCCCCGAAATAAATGGCTAAATCCTGCGAGCCTGACTCTGTCATGTCTTTTGGGCTTACCTCCTTGGCCCGTGGGCCCTCTGCTTAGCCACCAACTCAACTGAAAGGACCCTGCAGTTGTCTGCCCCCGAGCCTTTGCTTTCGGACCACCCAACTCTCTGCCTTCCAGGGGTGCCTGCTCTAGTCCTAGCCACCTTCAAGGTGTCTTGTGCAGTTGATCTGTATGCACATTAAAGCTTGCGAAGGGCTGCTTCCAAGCATGAGCTCCTTGAGGGACCTCAAGACTCAGGGGAGGGACTTGCACATAACAGATCTATGTTCTTTTGATTTCTTGCATTTGTGCAGTCATTGTTGTGGCCCCAGCGATCTATACACAAGAAATGTATGGTAGGGGGAGGACGGGGGAGGAGGGAGAGACTCAGAGAGTGGGGTGGGGGAGAAGAGAAAAAGTGGGGGGGTATAGAATGAAGGGACTGGATTGAGCCCCTGTGGTGGCTAATAACTTCATGACCAGTTTGGAAATGATCTTTCCTCTCCCAGATAGTTAGAGCCTCTTGTCTATGGCTTGGCTTAGTTTAATGTGGCCAGAGGCAAGTATCTTTGGAGACCGTTTTGCTTTTACCTAGGGACCTAATGGTTTCCCACTTTTTTTTTTTAAACTGGCCTTCTGGGGTGTACCTTCTCTGGCCATCCCCAGAAGTCAGAGTGGGACTTTTGAAGCGATTCCGAGGGCCACGGAGGAACTGTGCTCAGTGTTTCCAATAGTCCCTTCTGTTTTCAGAAACCGATTTTCTGCTTTCTTTTGAAACTTCAAAGTTTATTTCTGAAATAAAGGTTTATTTTCCCCCATGGAATTCGAAGGTTTTATACAAGTGTTAATTTCTAAAACCTAAGTCATTTCTTGCCTTTGAAACTTCAGGGCTGTGGGTCAATTTAATAATGTTGCCTGAAGGTTCTTTTGGCCTTCCAAAGCTGTCAGATTGCCTTTTCTTTGTTCTTTGAGGAAGTAAGGTTGCCTCATTCACAAAGCTTGAAGGAGTTGGAACCAGCATTTAGTCAATCATTCAACCTTTCTCCACCCCTCAGCAATATCCACTTTTAGTTTCAATCTCCGTCCTAGTGGCAAAGAGATGTATTGCTGACTCACAGTTCTTGGTGGGATTCTCCAAAAGCTCATCGCCATTTATTTCACAGAGTAGAGTGACAAGAAGTAGCCCAAGTTACTAGGACACCCCTAGCTAAGGGGAGCAGCGGGGGGCTCTGAGCACACCATCGCTGCCCTTCTAAGGCTCAGAAAAGCTCCAGAGCTACCAAGCCCCCCCCTTCACCGTCTGCTGGACTGCTCCCCACATCTCCCCTTTTCGCCTTCCTCCTTCCTACCCTCACACTGTCTCTCAACTGGTTATAATTTAGAACAGAAGGTGTTTTATGGTATGTTATATTTATTGAATGGTTTTGTGTTTCTTGTTCTCCAAAAAAAATTGGAAGAGTGGAATGTTTTATATTTTCCTCCGTATTTGAGTTTTTAAGTTGTGTTTCCTTTTCCTATAGCTCCTGATTTCCTTTTCTCCTCTCTCTTCCCCCAAATTCCTCAGCCTCCTCCACATCTGCTTGCCCTCAGTGATTCTGGAGAGAAAACAGCCTTCCCATTTCTGCCCGCATATTTGGTTTGGGTACCTGGTTACTTCTCCCGGGGATATTTCGAAATTCGATTCCTTAGTTCATTTGGAAGTGCAGAGCTCTAAAATGTGCACCGATGAATTTACATTCCACTTTCTAAGAACTCTGAGCATTTAAAAGGGTTTCTGTACAGATAGCACCAGGCTAAATATATCTGACTGGAGTATCTCAGATCATCGCTATGTAGTTTACATTCTCTCTCACTTTGTCATAATTCTCAATGAATGCAAATTGCATCTTTGTTCTTTGAAATCTCTTGTCTTCCACCGAACTGCCTTTCTTTTTTCTGAAGATCAGGGAGCCCCTTTGAAACCCTGCTCATGTGGGGCGGAATTGACACCTAGCTCTGAGGCTAACCAAATGTAACTTGCTTTTCCCTGACGAAGTGAACCACATTTCAGGACATTGTGTCACTTGGAGGATTTTATTGTCCTAGTTTCAAATTTGACTTCAGGTTAAAGAGCGTCTTCCAGTTAGACTATTCCTTGGTATTTTTTTTTTTTCTTCGTCTTTATACTTAGGGGGATCTTTAGTTTGTCCTGTGTCTACTGTCTCTTCCAAGCTTGGCCAAAGCTGTTAGGTTATGCACCTACATATAAATATTTAACAAGATAAGTCAGACAAAATGGGCTGGGAGATACTTCAGCCCTTCCACCCCCACCCCTGCCTCCGCCACCCCCCCACCGCCCCCCACCCCCGCTCCGTTTTTTGTGTGTGTGTGGAGTCACAGATGGTTGCTTTATCTCAGATGTTTAGATTTGGAGGACATTCCTTTGCACTTTGCTTGATGGACACAATGAAATGGAAGCATTTGAGTCGATCTCGACTACCAAAATGGTAGCACCAAGGAACAGATAACATTAGGCTCCTCTTCTTATTTTTTTTTCCAACTGGTTATCCAAACTCCCCAAAGCCAGAGAGTTTCAGGTATGAGATTGTGTGTTTTTAAAGAAAATATTTTGGATGAAGACTAATGTTCTCAAGTCAGGAATAACAATTAGTACCATTCATTAATCAGGAGCATGTTTTGACTTTGAGTCCTGGCTAGGAAATATAAACTGTGAAAGTCACACATATATATGAACCTCAGGCAAATTTATGACTTGTCAGCCTTTTAAGGTTAAATTCTTAACCCCAAATCAGGGCTGGCTTTATATGTGGAGTCCAGCACATTCCTCTGGGCCACTGAACACTACCCCCCCCCACCCAGCCCCAGCGCTTTGCTTAACAGCAGCTAATGGCCTAATGAGCAAGAAGGATTTCTGCCTCTTATCAGCTGCCTGAACAGCCACAGGAAGGCTGATGTACAGAGTACGGGTCAAAACCTGAGTCCTCGGACCAAAAAACTACAGGCGCAGCTTCAGACTCTGGCTGTGTCGTTATCAGTACCTACCCGTGAAGGAGTGGGACGCTCGAGTTCCAACAGACCGCAAGAGTCGCCAAAAGCATGAACAGTCTGGTTAGTTTTGCTAATAGTCCGTTCCTTCTTTGTTTAGTTCCTCCATAAATAGCCTCCATATATGAGCTTGTAGCTTGCCCCTGGAGGTTGTTACGGTCACGTGGTGGGGGGGGGTTGATTGTCAGATGGTGAGGATGGAGGCAAGGATGTTTATGTTCGGGCCCGGACTTTGGAAGCTGCTGCCAAAAAACCACAAATAGATACCTACTACTACTTTTATTTCTTTTTAAACTGAGTTTTGGAATCCGTATGCACTCAACTCACCGCGGAGCCGGAGAAAGCCTTGTGCCTCCTCCTACCGAACTTGGACATTTCTGCCAAGAGTCCTTGCCTGTTTGCTGGAACCACATGGAATCCAGGCTCAGGCTGGCACAGAATAAATATTTTAGGGTCCTCAGGGCCCATTAGAGTGAAAGCCCCTTGACTTTCATCTTCTGCATTTGCATTTTTTTCAGAGACAATAATGAAAACATTTTTTTTTCAGATTCCGTCCTGTTACTGAAAATCCTATTTACATAAACAGGCATTGTTGTGGCTTAGGGAAGAATGTGGGGTCCCATTCTTTAGCTCCTTGTATATCTTTGCTAAGGCTTGTCTAAATAGAAGTAATGACGCTTTAGTGTAAGCAGCTTTTCTCATTTAGGTAAGCAGGGTGGTTTGAAATTTCAGTTTACTAGATAATTGAGTCTCTTCTTAATTATTTCAGGCATGCCGGTTGCTCTCTTGATAGTAAAGACCCTAAAAATCTAGTAATCTCCTCAGGCATCCGTTTGGTAATAAAATCCTGTGCATTTTCAGGGGTTAATTTTCATGACAATTGTGCGTCCCCTCCCCACCCCCAGCCTGAAAGAAATCCTGCTAACTTTTAGGGCCTTGGTCTGCTCGTGTCCGCAAGAGCACACTTAGAAATATATGTCACGGTGTTGCTGGAATTACGGATCTCGAGGAAATTTAAATGTATTCACATTCATGCTCGTTACAGAACTTAGCCTTGTCATAGGTCTCAGAAAATCATCTGCCTGACTTTGCCAGGCTAGGTTTTCTGCCCTGAATGAAAAACTAAAGATCAGCAAGACCGGAGTCTGGTTATCCTCCTGTTCGATCCTTTAAAGTAAATAAAATAAATAAATAAACAAACAAATAAATAAATAAATAAAATTTAAAGAAAGAAAGGAAAAAGCAAAAAAAAAAAAAAGAGAGAAAAATCTCAGAGGTCATCTGGGGCAGAGTGAGGTGGGAAAAACCTTAAAAAAAAAAAAAAGCCCAGGCCGCCTTTCACATCTGCTAGTCATTCCCACTGGTGTGACTTCAATTCAGCAAGTTTTTATTGAGCACCTGTGGTGGGGGCGGTGCTAATAATCGTTAACATTTATGGAGCCAGGCACTGTGCTAAGCCCTTTATGGGCGACATCCCATTTAATCTTCACCACAGCACTACCAGGTGGGCAGCATTACTTCCCCCATTTTGCAGATGAGGAAACTGAGGCTTAGAGAGGTTTAGTGGCTTGGCCAAGGACAGATATTTTTTTCTGAAATGAATCACACTTAGTCTGGTTCCAGAGCCCTGTTCGTAATCGCTACCCTTGGGAAGGGCTCAGCGTTTTCCGGGAATTACTCCTGAAACCAGTTCTGAGAACCCAGCCTGCATGAGATGCTGGGCATGCAAAGTCCAACACTCCACTCTCTCTGCTCTCGGTGGGGGAGGTGGACAGGTAGACGGCTGAGGACCCGGCATGGGCGAGGGGCGGGGGAGGGCAGGGGTGTTGGGAGAGGGGTGTCTCTAGATCTGTGGAGGGGCAGAAGGAGGACATGGCCAGGAGCTGTGGCTTGGATCTGTGGGAATGCTCTGTCCTGAGTGAGTCCGGCAGGCAGCGTGGGGGTCATGGGCATTTGATTTTCCTGTTCAGTGAAGGTCATCATCTAGGAGTTGAGCTGCCTCAGTGATTTCATCAAACTGTTTCCATCACGGCCCCAGCTGACTGTAGTATCGGGTGCCTTGAACCCAGCACTGCTTAGACACGCGTGGTCAGCACAGTTTGGGACCTAAGTGGCTCCATAATTCCTGTGTCACAATTTCTCTCTGATTGATTGCACTTGTCCCTTTAAAAAAAAAAGAGTAAATTAAATGAGGCAGATATTCCTGAACCAAACTGCTGTGGTCTTGAGAGCAGGTGGTTTTCTGAACGTCTGAAGGTAGGTGGTGTAGGACTGGCCACCCACAGGGATCCCCCAGACCCAGGTCTACTTTGTGTAGCTTGATGTGGAGCCCTCCTGGCATTGCCTCTTGGAGCCCACACTGGACTCTGAGGAGCTCTGTATCTGCATCACCCATGGCTTGATGGAATAATGGAGTGACTATTCACAATTTTTGAGTTTTTCGGTGAAATCATGGGGATGGAAGAGCAATCCCCAGATCACTTGTTTGGGTAACCCATTGTTGTTTTTTTTTGTATCTCCCGAAGAAGGCAAGGAGGAGAACAGTCACCAGTGAGTCATCACTGAAAAGTCTTTTAGGTGTTGCTTGAATAACTGAGATTTTCCTCGATTTGGGGAGACGTTTGGTTCAGGGTAGAGTGGATGCACCAACGTGTGCATATGTGAAAGAGAGAGAGAGAGAGAACAACATCCCTCCCACGTACTTTCTCCTTCATTAAATCTCTTCCACGGAAAGGGGTTGCCACCAAGTCTAGACTGCAATGACATGCAGGAGGAGGGCCAATTAGTGGGGATTTTGATTCCTATTACATGAGGGGTGGGGTGGGGGGAGGAGGAGGAAAATCTGTCCTTCCCAGCCCTTCAGAGTCTCAAGTTCTAACACGAATGCTCGAAAGCATTTACACAGCTATTCCCCAAGATGGCATAAATGCCACAGCCCTAGAGCACGTCAGTGTAGACGCTCGGATCCGCCGAAGGATAGGAAAAGGGACAAGAGTGACAGCGCGGCTTCTCAGCGATCGTGTGAGTGTTTGGTTTCCTTGTGGTTTGCCTTTTTGCTCAGGTGCCGTGCGCGTGTCGCATTAACAAGGCAACCCCCTCCCTCTTCCACAGGTTCCTCAAGTCGGGAAAGAGGAAAGATAAAATAGGGGGCACAGGTTATTTAGAGGGGCTGAGAATGTAATTACAAGGTGCAGTGGCTTGAAACTGAAATTTAGGTTAGAGCCAGGAAGGGCAATCGGGCGTTGGAGAGATTGGCTTGGGAGCTGGTTAAGCAGCATCTTCCCGAGGGCCCAAGACTAGGAGGGAGATGCCAGCCACATTCCCGGTTGGGCTCCCAGCTGGGTCGGCATCTTCCCTTGTTGCCTGGCTCTGTTTGTGGCTACTTGCTAGGAGCTTGAAAACGACTCTTCATGTATCTGAAATATGCCTGGTTGGTGAAGCAGAAGAAAACAGAGGCGGTTAAGTACTGAGAATGAGGCGTTTGGATTGGTCTGAGGACCCCCCCAACTTTCTTTTTAAGGATTTTATTTATTTCAGAGAGAGTGAGCGAGCACACGGGGTGGAGAGGGGCAGAAGGAGAAGGAGAGAGAGAATCCCAAGCAGGCTCCACACCCCAGCGCAGAGCCCAATGCGGGGCTCGATTTCATGACCCTGAGATCACAACCTGAGCCAAAATCAAGAGTCAGACGCTTAACCAACTGAGCCACAGTCTGAGCACCCCCTTACCAGACGTTCTGAAATATGGGCTAAGGACGGAGGCAATATTCGGATTTTTTTTTTGCTTCTATAACGCTTCCTCCTTCTTCTAGCACGGGACTATTTTTCGAGTTACATTTGGGCTCTGTCAGTAGGACTTTCTTAGGGCTGACCCCGGATAAAATTTGGCTTGAGTCTCTCTTTTTAAAAATCTTTCGTTTTTTGACATTTTCCCCTCACCCCCATCCGGGTGTTTTGGGTTGCCTGCCCACTCTCTTCTTTCCCGTGCTGGATGAAAATCCCACGTAAACTCTTCAGCCTTGAGGGGTGTTGCACTTTCAGGCAAAAACCTGAGGAAACTGGCTAACCAGAGCACTAACTCTGCCGTGAGGAAACATTTCGATACTGCTAGGCAAATTCTCGTAGGCGGTGTAGAGGGAGAGAGTGGGGCCGTTAGCTTCCCAGGGCCGCCGTACCAAATTGCCTCAGATTTGGTGCCTTCAAACATTTCAGTTCTGGAGGCCAGAAGTTCAAAATCAAGGTGTCAGGAGGGCCATGCTCCCTCCACACGGGCTCTAGGGGAGGATATCCTTCCTTGCCTCTTCCGGCTTCTGGAGGCTTCGGGCCTGTCTTGTCCTGGGGGCTGTGTCCCTCCAGCGTCTGCCTCTGCCTTCACTCGGCCTCCACTTCTCTATGTCTCCTGTGTGTCTCTTGTGAAGGAGACTTGTCATCAAATTTAGGGCCCACCTGATTAATCCAGGATGAGTCCTTGTTCATTCATCCAACAAGCCTTTGTGGAGTACGTACCATATACCCGGGACTGTGCCATGTCCAGGAACACAAGGATGGCCAAGACACAGTTCCTGTCTCCAGAAACGTGCACTTTAATAGTTGGAATACAAAGAGCATACTCATAGCTATAACATCTAGATTGCAAAATGCGGTGTTAAAGGTCCAAAGTATGAGCTCTTGGGGATTATTTGGTGGGGAGGGTAGCTGGGGTAGGGTAGGCAAACATGATGAAAGAGACACTTTTATGGGGAGAAGGTTTGAAGACCTGAAGCTCGGAGAAGGGCACTCTAGGGACAGGAAGAGCATGAGCAAAATGGGGAGGCCAGAAATGGAGCCATGTGTTTGGGACACATGAAATAAGTTTAATTTAATCCCCAGAACCATGTCAAGAGGTAAGTGATCTTGTCCCCATTTTACAGATATGGAAATGGAGTCTCAGAGAGGAAGTAACTTGCCTATGATCACACCAGTGTTAAGTGGGGTTCGCACCCCACTGGTCTGATTTCGCAGGTCCTCCCTTTGCCACCATGTACCATCCCATGAGGAAGCTTCTGCCATTAGTTAGCCTCTGGAGACAAAGGGCCATGTAGAGGGGAATGTGGTTATTACATGGAGTAAAGCTTTGTAAGCCTGAGTCATTGGCCTTGACCCCATATCCATGTTTATGTAGAGCCAAGTGCTATTGACAAAGGCTTCCTAGAAAGGCAGAAGCAAACCTTTTTTTTTTTTTTTGGTGTCCTCCCAATGCCCAGTCTAGAATGGGCTCAGTGACTAGCGATCGATCTACAGTTGGGAAATGTAGACCCTCAGCTCTGAAGTTACCTTAGCCAGGCCTGGATTTGAGAAGGTCTTTGGATAAATCACACAGCTGATTTGGTAGCAGAGCAGGTAAGAACACCTTAGTCTGGGTAGGGAAGGGGTCTTCCCCCACCCCCGGTGTGATTTCATACACAGGGGGAAGGGCCTAGCACTCAGATTGAGCCTAGGGTGTTGAAATTCTCAGCTATAGTTCAGGTCTGCATATTTGAAGATTGTATCTGAAAAATAAAAATTATACATCTCCTGAAAGATGGGATCTCAGCTACTTATCTGAATAGAATAACAATTAGTGAAAGAGTGACTCAAGGAGACAGGGAAAATGCCTTAGTTGAGTCCCTTTGGCAAGATTCTAAACTAAAAGATTTTTTATCCCAACTGGCATTGTCCTCCAACCCAATTTTGTTTTTATTGGGACTTTTCCTCGTGTCTAAAGAATGTGTGTGTGTGTGTGTGTGTGTGTGTGAGAGAGAGAGAGAGAGAGAGAGAGAGAGAGAGGGAGAGAGAGAGAGCTTTCTCTTGGGCTCTGAGGACTCTTACTTCATTTTCCCTGGAATACCATTCTTCTAGAATTTGCTGTAGTAGCATCAGTTAATCTGATCTAGTTCCTTTAAAACTGAACTCTCTCGAAGTTCTGGCATTGGTTCCAAGTCAAGGGGGAGGGCATCAAGCCCAAACCTCAGCGGGCCCCTTGAGATATGAACATGAGTCAGTCAGGGGTCTTTGCATCAAGGAACTTAAATCTGGTGGCGATAAGCCATGAGGATTTAACTGTGATGCAAGTTAGAGTCAGAAGTGTCTTCATAAAGGATGCAGGATGCTGTGGGAATTCAGAGGACAGAAAGCTTGTGGAGTACATCACTTTCTGCTCCCATAAACCCTCCATCCTGTGAGAATCCAGTCCAAAGATAAGCAGGAGTCCATTATACCTCAGTAAAGCTGGGAAAAAAATTGTAAAGATAAAAAAGAACGGAAGATATGTGGACATCCTCTTGTAGCAGGACTCTCAGAGCTCCTCTGTGCTCAGGCCATTCTCCACAGCATACTCGTCCCTGTAGCCTCACCAGGTTTCTTGGCCTTTCCCGGCCGTGCCACGCATTTACACACCCCTGTGCCCCTGCTCTCTTCTCTTGCTCCTCTCCTCTCCTCTCCTTCTTTCTGAGAGTGCTTGAGGTGGGGGGCAGTGCATGTGGAGGGGCAGAGGGAGAGAGAATCCTGAGTAGACTCCCTGGTAAGTGCGGAGCCTGATGCAGGGCTTGATCTCATGACCCTGAGGTAGTGACCTGAGCCGAAATCAAGAGTCAGATGCTTGATGGACTGAGCCACCCAGGCACCCCCTTGCTCCATTTTCTTGAAGGGTTTTTAAGAAGGAGAATGATGGGATCAGATATGTCCTTTAGCATATCTCTCTGGGGCTCAGGTGGAGGAGAGTCTGGCAGAGACCCGAAGACCCATGTGGAGGCAGGGTGATGAGGGACATTTGCAAAGTAGAACCAGTGGGATTTAGTGGCATTTGGCTACAGGGGATGAGGGCGAGTAAGGTGTCTAGAATGACCTAGAGGTTTCTAGTTAGTTTGGAAGTCCCTCTCCTTGACAGGGACTGTGTCCTGTTCTTTATTGTACTCCTCGGGCTGGGCATAGGCCCTGGCCCCAAGTCGGCATTCAGTAAATGTTGGATGAATGAATCATTCACCACTTTGGCAGGCCCAGTGTAATCAGTGAATTTGTATTCCCAGAGCACATGTTGACTGCTGGTTGGGATTGGGGTCCAGAAAGAACCCGTTTGTGGGGGAGTGTAGTGGTCTAGGAATTCAACCTTCACTGGGCATGGAATGATATGCACTTAATCGACAGCTGGCAGTGGAGATAAAGGTAATTCATTCTTTAATTCTCAGGCTTAGAGAATGGCTTATCTCCAGGGTTGTTTTAAACTCCCAGTACTCTAGTGTGGTAGCGATACTTTGGCCTGCCTTTTACAGAGGCAGTCTGTGGTGGCCCCAGGCACGATCTTTGATTTAAAGTCAGAGCTCGCGATACCCAGGTGTGCCCTCTGCAAGGTCATGTTCTTTCAGGCTAAATAACAGAAGGGTAACCTTCAGCTGGGTTCCTGAAGAGGATTTCTTCCACCAGCAATCATCACTTTCCACACTGGTTTTGAATGCAGTCATTTCTTTCATCTGTATTCCTATCTTGATTAGTGAGAAATTAATGAGCGTGTAAGATTTGATTTAGATAATGATTAATTAGGGGAAAAGGCACCGTTCTAATAGCAAGTCACTATTATATGCTACAGAAATTAGTTAATATTTTTGGATGGCTAATTGACTTGTCCTCTGTTTAAAAAAAATCTTTTAAAAGTGCCTGATATGTTTTTTTGGTTCATTAGTAGAGCAACCTGCACTTAATTCTTTGGATAATTTTAATAGGCACCTATTACTTTCCCTACAAGTCACGAAGCAACCAGTTTGGGATATCATTCATTCTTTTGCTTAATATTACTTTAATGATGATATTGCATCATTTTTTAGCACAATGTACCTTTGTTAGCAAAAAAAGTAATCTGCCACAAAGCGGACCTTGGCAATGAAATGTGTCAAATCATCATATTTATATATATATATATATATGGAAAAGATTTCAATTTTCATTGTTACTGAGCCCTGACGATTCCTCCTCTTCTGCTGCTGTTCGAATATGTTTTATCTGCTCTTAGGAAAGTATAAGGAGCAAGGTCTACATTAATATTTCTTCTGTTCTTTATTGTGTTTTTTTTAATGGGATTTTTGACAATTTATAGTCATTAGTAAAATTGCAGTTGAGTAAAATAACCAATGTATAGAACACAATAAAGGTAATTAGAGAACTGGCAGGCTGGAAGTGACCTTGAGGGGTTATTTAGTCCATTCCCAATTTCAGGCTGTAAGACTCTTCTGCCTACGCAGCTCTCCTCCACGCATTATGCTTTTGTTCGAGAACCAGCAGTGGGCCTTTACTGCCTATGGGGCCAAGCCCACAGGTTTCTGTCCAAGCTTACATTCTGCCCTGAGAAGCTAGCTGCGCCCCAGATTCCAGCTTCTCTCCAGGCAGGTTAGTCTTGCCGTAGTATGCTCCTGCCACCAAACCCATTGTACCCCTTGGCTTCTCCAGATCCCTCCCATCTGGCTCAAGCCCCACCTCCCCTAGAAGTCCCATTTGGCCCCCAGAGTCTCTGATGAGCATTCATTTACCTAGCAAATGTTGTCCATAGGACATATTTTATTTTATTTTATTTTAAGATTTTATTTATTTATTTGACAGACAGAGAGACCACAAGTAGGCAGAGAGGCAGGCAGAGAGAGAGAGGAAGGGAAGCAGGCTCCCAGCTGAGCAGAGAGCCCGATGCGGGGCTCGGTCCCAGGACCCTGAGATCATGACCTGAGCCGAAGGCAGGGGCTTAACCCACTGAGCTACCCAGGAGCCCCCATAGGACATATTTTAAAAATCACCTTGACTGAGATAATTTACAAACAATAAAATACACCCATGTTGAGTAAAGAATTTAATGAGTTTTTACAAATGTACACACTCATGTAATCCCTATCCCCAAAGAAAATAGAGACTCTTTCCGTCACCTCAGAAAAGATACTGCGTATTTTGTCCCCCGACCATATACCAACCTTTTGTCTTCTCTAGCTATCCTTGTGTGAAAGTCTGGTCTCTTCGTGTGAGTTTTGTATTTGTTTATTTTAATGTTACTTAACCCATGTTGTGCCAAGAAGGTGAGAGCTTTACCCGCATCATCTCATTCAACCCTTGCAATGACTCTGTAAGGTAAGGGTTATTGATAATCCCCTTTTAGAGCTAAGGACAGAAAGGCATGTGGAATTTCAGTGACTACCCTTGCTTGCGTAGTTAGCCAGTGGTGGGGTAGGACTACATTTATAAGCAACTCGACAAGGGGGAGGGGCACACTGCGATTGATCTTTTCCCACCCATGGTGCCTGCCACGATGCTGACCTTCAGGCCATTTACTACTTGCTGATTTGGAATAAAATCCAATAGAACAGATGTATTTAGACAGACCCATAGCACATTGTTTGCTCTCCTCTTTCAATTAGGGGCAAGGCTCAGGCTTGGAATGGGGTCTCTGGGTGAGTGTGTGAGCTTATGGCTGCAAGTTATTGAATGGAGCCAAAAAAGAACAAGAACTGGGCCCAAAGGATGGAGGTCAAGAAAGCAAGGCCACGGGTAGCCAAGGCTAAGACATCCCCTGAAACAAGAGTACACATCAGGAAAGAGCCTGCTGTGGTCTCCTGGTGGCCTAGCCTCTGGGAGGGGAAGCAACTGGTGAGGGTGCCCAGTATGGGTCCATGTGGCAAGAATCCTCTAGAGGAAAGCTGCCGTAACCCAAATATCTCTTTTCAGTTGTCAGACCCAGACTCGGAACCAGTGTGCCAGGAAGACCTTGCCTCAAAATAATTCGAAATAAATTACTTTATAGTTCCCTCAAGTGAAACCTCTATTTGTGTATCTTCAAGATGTTTGGAAATTGGTTTTTGTGGTATTTAAAGATATTTTTTCCAAGATCAAAGTTAAGTGCACAGATGTAAAATTTTCAGGGTCGTCTGTCTCCTCTCCCTTGTTTTAGATCAGAGAGACACAAAGGTTGTTTTTTTGTTTTTTTGTTTGTTTGTTTTGCCAGTGTTTTCAATATGCGGCCCTCATTAATTCAACACTATATGCACAGGGCTGAATGGGATAGACAGGGCATCCCAAGGAGATGGGTGTCATTCTTTGTTCTTCAGGAATGGAAAATCTGGGAGAGGAGATTATAGTATGAAGGTACTTTTTAATCCTCCAAAATAAATGGGAACTAGCAGCCCTGTAATGACTTCAGTTACATTTTTTTTTTTTAAAGCATCTGGGAATCCAAAGTTATTAAGCTCCAAAGACTTAAACCTTTCTGGCTCATTTGAATAGTCAATTGTTGAGCCTTCTCCTCATCTCCATCCCAGGCTATATTGCTTGTCTCTATTCCCATTTCCTAGCTGAAAAATATGAGCACCTCTCTGATGAGTGTGGTCAACGATTACTTTTCCTTTCTGTCTAATAAAGGAGTTATTTCCCCTTAACTTTCTTTTGTTCCTGACATTCCTACAGAATGCTTTGCTATTTATATGTCTTTTGTAGGTTGCATCTGAGTTCTTGAATTGGCCTTTCTGCTTTCATTCATACAAGTATGTACCAGTTCTTGGTGTACCTCCTTAGTCATTTGCCCTTGGTTACTTTTTATTCATCCCACTTGAGATTTGGTTTCCAGAGTAATTCTTTGTTTCATTGATGAGGATTCCTCTATAAATTCTTTCTTTACTTCTTTTGGTTCTGCTTTGTTTCTTTTATGCCTCTGTTCCTGCATTGAAATGGTTCATTTTTCATTATTGTCATTTCATTTAGGCATGTCTAGCTCTCCTGGCCCACTTTGTTCCTTATGTTCTCTTGTGCTGGCCTGTGAGTTATATGAAATGTACTTAAAATGTTTCTCCCTTTGGCGTATATTTCCCTATTCCTGGCTTGGAAATTCTGAATTTGTATCAGCTTATAGATGTTTTTATTTCCTCAAATACTCTAGCTAACTCTTAGCCCCCAGATCAGTTGTCCTGGTTTATTGATTGATCAGGTAGTGTTAACTGGGAGGGAAGGTAGATGTTACTATATGTACATTTCTTATATCTGGATATAAGCTACATCGTTCTTCATGATGTCTGAGATCTTTTCCCCCAAATTCTCACTTGATGTTTTGTTCCTCTCAAGATGTTTGGCTCAATGAATTCTTGAGGGAGTGGGAATTTTTACAATAAGACCTGCCCAACCCAGGGAAAGGGCCACACTATGCAATCTCTAAGTTACTCTATGAGTTATCCATCAAAGGCAAACCAAACTGGTGTCATGGTGATTCAAAGAGGCAGTCCCGGGTTTCTGCAGGTACACTGAGTGGTAATTTGTTATTTCTGAGACCTAACAACTCATAGCACTTCACAGAGGAAAGATTTGAGCCCCATTATTTTATGATTCCCGCTGGCTAGAGCTGGAACACTATCAGCAGCCACGCTGCCGAATAAACCCTACCATTCCTGAAAACGGGAAGTCCTCACCAGCAGAAACTGAGAAACACAAAGGATTTTTTTTTGTAACATTGAATTTTATGAATGTATTCAAATACAGCTATTTTGAACACATATGACTTAGGCATCAGTTTATCAAGAAAGTAGATAAAACATTGTCAAATGGACAGGAACTTGGTACGTGGCAAGTATCTTCTCTATAGGATTTTCCTATCTACACGTGTGTCCCAGCCAACCTGTTTCAATCTAGATTAGCCACTCTTCCCAAAGGGGACTCTTTCCCTTCGTGGTCTAGTAAACCGCATCACTTTCTATTCCTAGAGTAGCATTATATTTTGTAACCTCCTGAAGAAAGAACACAGTGAGCTAGAACGAGCTCTGTTTTCTTTTTCAGAAGATAATCATAAAGCCTTTAAGTTTAGACCGTATTTAATATCAGTTTAAGACTTGTCTCTGAGATTGACATTTATAGGAGTTAAATCTGAACCCTGTGTCTCCAGACCCCAAATTGTATTTTGACACATTAAATATCACCTTTCCATCCAGCGCTATAAATTGCAGTTCTGGATTTGGTTTGGTGATATGTATTATCTGTGCTCTCCATCGACTGCTTTTGTCAGCTCCCTTGAGGAAGGGGAAGGGGAGTGCTCGAAGTCCGTATCCTGGACTCCCAACGGTGATGTCATGTGAGGCAACACTTGATGAATTTCATTCCTAAATTAAGAAAATAGAACTTGGACACATACATTAAGGTCGTGATTAACTGGAATTCCTAGGGAAATAAGCTGTAATAGAAAGAAATTTTCTGGTCACTTAGGACTAACTATTCTCTTCCCGTACACACTCCCACCCCCCATTTTTAAAAATCTCAGTGGTTACAAAGCTGTCTAAAATGTCTGCGTATGCTTTCCTTCAGGAAGATTTGATGTTTATTACAGGACCTTGCTTTGCCAAAGACCTCACAGGACTCTGGGGGAGTTTCCTCTCTACCTCATACACATGCTTTGTCATCTTGACTAACTATGCTGCTTTATTGCACTCATTTCCTATGTCTTCGGTATTTATCTCTGTCAGCCCCTTTAGACAGTGAGCTCTTTGGGGTCAGGACCATGTCTCTCTTGGTTCGACGTGGGACCTTCACCATGGAGCTCAGTGCTTGGCACCCAGAAGTTGAGTCCGACTGAGTCCTCTGAGAAGCAGACGCCAGTAGGACCTTACATGTATAAGGGGTTTCTGAGGGAAAACATTTGTGAAGGAAAAGGAGCAGGGGGCTGAAGGATGCTGGAAGGACCCTCACACTGTGGTGCAGGTCTGACCCTGTGGATGAGGGAGCGAAAGGAGGAAGGTAGAGTAGGAAGAATCTTTGTAAAAAGTACTGTTGTCAGAAAGTTTTGTCAAGGTCAATGGAGGAGTCCTTGAGCCAAAATCCCCGTCGGCTGAGTCCCATGCTCACAGAACTTAGCATCTTTGTTATGCTCCGACATCGGCTGGGGCAGGCCCTGGGGATGGTGGCCCAGATACAACATGGCGGTGAGTTCAGTTAGTTACATGCAGCCCAGTAGGAGGTCTGAGATGCGCATGCTCACTACAGAAGGACCTCAACAAATGCTGGTTGGAGGGAGAGTCTGAGTACAGTGGGAGTTGCAGAAGAGGAGGGAGATTGGACTTAATATTTGCTAGTATTGGCAGAAGATATAAAATCAGGGAACGCCTCATCATTTCCTTCGTCTCTCCTTAGATGATACCTTATGAAAGAAGCCTTTCCTGACGATCATATTAAATAGAATTGTTGCTGCCACCACCATCTACCCTACCTCCCTGACTTTGGTTTTTAAACATAAAAAAAGAACAGTTTTATTGAGGTACAATTAACGTACAATAAAGTACATATTTTAAGGGTATAATTTGATAATTTTGACACATGTATAGCCAGAAGACAATCATTGCAACCAAAATTATGAATCTATCCATCGCTCTGCCAAATTTCCTCACTCTGGCCCCGTCCCTGCCCTGTGTCCCCTCCCCAACAACCACTGAACTGCTTTCCGTCACTACAGGTTAATTCTCATTTGGGAGACTTTTGTATAAATGGAACCGTAGAGTATGTAGGATTTTTTTGATGTGGCTTCTATGGCTTCGCATAATGTTTTTGGGGCCCGTTGCTGTGGTAGCACGGATCCATAGTTTATTCCTTTGTATGGCTGAGTCATAATCCACTGTATGTATATACCACAGTTGGTTTTGCTGTCCTTCCTTAGTTCTATTTTCTCTGTAGTACTCATCACTACTTGACTATGTGTGTGTGTCAATATATACACAAACTGTACCTATACACAGCATATATACAAACTATATGTGCGGGTCTGTATATATCTGTTATATCCAGGGTGCTTGGCACGTGGTAGATGCCCAATAAAATATTTGTTGAATGACTCTCATCTACGCCCCTGGCTTGAATTTTCGTTCATATGCTGTGAAGACCTCCACCGGTGCAGAAATGCCTTGTGTCCCCAGGGAAGAGCTGAGAATGACAAAGGTTTCAGTCATTGGGAAACTTGGCAGATGATCTTATTAGCTGAGATATAGAATACAAGAGATGGAACTGTGTGTGTGCGTGTGTGTGTGAGTGTGATACATAGAGATCAGTTTGGAGTAGGCTAAATTTGAGATGCCCATGGAGGGGTTGCAGATAGGAAGTTTTCGAGCTCAGAAGAGAGGTTAGGGCTGGGTTAGGGAGTTCAGCAGTCCCATAGACGAGATGAGATCATGGGTGGGGGGAGATGTAGAATGCAGGGAGGGTCAATAATGTTAAAGTGACAGGCAGAAGAGGAGGAAGAACGGAAAAGCAGATAAGAGTAGCCATAGCAGTAGGGGTGTGTGTGTGTGTGTGTGTGTGTGTGTGTGTGTGTGTGTGAGGGGTAGGTTCACTATAACAAGGGAGGAGGAGAGCCTTTTAAGAAGAGACTGTTCGACTGGGAGGGATGCCGCCAAAGGTCACATTGGATGAGGAATGAAAAGAGGTTCTGATTCCCTAATTTTGGAATAAGCAAGGAGAGTCTTAATTCAACAACTTTTTATGGAGTTGCAGAAATAAAAAGGTACCATGCATCATAAGCGAGGTGCAAGGAAGTGACTCAGGAGTTCAGAGGTCAACATTTGAATAGCTCTAGAATGTTGTAGTTGTAAGGGATTTTGGTAATTGTCTGAATGTTGATATTGTCCTCTGGATATTTCCTCTATGAATCTTACCCCAGACCTTTAGTTAACAACAACAGCAAAGCTTTGATAAGATATTGATGTTTTAATCATTTATCCCAAAAAGGCACACTGGGGTGGCAGACATACATTTCATTAGGAAATCATAACTGGAATTTTGAAAATTGCCTCTTGGTTGTGCTCTCATTCATAAATTATAATCAAGAAAAATAAATTGTAGGAGTGAAGATTAATCTTTTAACGGACAAATTAAATATCGGTATTCAATGACGTCTACTTGGTGCTATAAATTGGTTTGTGCAGAATTTATGAGTCAAACCTAGGCAATTAATTCTAATGGTTATTCAAAAAGAATCAGTCATAAAGATAATTGGGAGAAAGCAGGGATTCGTTAAGATAAACACTAATTTT
This sequence comes from Mellivora capensis, assembly GCA_004024625.1. Classification (NCBI taxonomy): domain Eukaryota; kingdom Metazoa; phylum Chordata; class Mammalia; order Carnivora; family Mustelidae; genus Mellivora; species Mellivora capensis. The sequence continues at coordinate 113,705 of PISX010003717.1, forward strand.
GAATAATCAAGATTTTACTGTATTTTTTAAAAAATGCATTGTCTTGCCTTGTTCACTTTGTGTGTGTGTGTGTGTGTGTGTGTGTGTGTGTGACATTCTGCTTACTGAAACGTGAAACACTTGTTTGTTTCAGGATCAGATCTGCAAGTATGTCTCCCCAAGGGTCCAACATGCTGCTCCAGAAAGATGGAAGAAAAGTACCAACTGACCGCGCGCTTGAACATGGAACAGCTGCTTCAGTCTGCAAGTATGGAGCTCAAGTTCTTGATCATCCAGAACGCCGCAGTTTTCCAAGGTGAGTTCTGGGGATCATTTTAGACGTGCGCCCCATGGCATCATTCTCTGGGCGCAGGGCTTTCAGATGCTAAGTCTAATTTATAAATGACCATGCCAGCGTTAATACTTGGCAGAGAAACCTCCCAGTGAGAGATTCTGTTTCAGGAAAAACACAGTTTTTAGAGACACTGTGTTTCACTCTTTGGAGAGGCAGGCATTGTCCAAAGTCATTGTCCAAGGACATTCTGTTTACCTGTGTGCGAAGGCTGCAAATCCCTACAGAAAGGGTAAATGATATCTTCTCTCAACAAGCCCTGAAGACCAGTTAAAAACAAAACAAAACCAAACCAAAAGAGGTTACTTAAATACCAGTTTTCTCCAGGCGTGGGTTAGATGGTTGTGGAACACGCCTGAACTCCTTCGGACCACGGGGACCATTTCCAGAGAGATCGGGAGCTTGGCTCAAAGGCACTATGTTTTCTCATTTGTGTGAGTGGACCACCTCTTCTTTCTTTGTGAGTCTCCGTCCTTACTACACCTGTGTGTGACTATAAAAGGATCTGTGGTGGCATTGCCAGCATGGGTCAGAAATTCCATTTCTCCTCACTGACCAGTAGGACCAACCCAGCAGGATGGAGAGTACCTCCTTCGATTCAAAGACCCAGCTAGGAATGATGATGACCTGCTCTCTGTGTATTTGTTCCTTTAGTCTTCACAATAACTCTAGGAAGTAGGTCTTCTTATCAGCATCCCCAGGTGAGGGATGAAAAGCCAAGGCACAGAATGGTTAAGTAATTTGCCCGAGGCCACACAACTAATTAATGGGGGAAAGCGGGATTTGAACTCAGGCGGCCTTGCTCTTAGAGCCTATATTTTTAACTACCTCGGTATGCTGCCTCCTGGGAGGAGAAATTAATTACAGATATTGGGGCTTGCTTCTGTCTTCCCTGAGGCACAGGACACCAGCTCCCTTTTTCTTGCTCTACAGAGAATTGGAGTTCCGATAGAAAAATAACTCTTCTGATGATCTGACATTCCAAATTTGTAGGTTTATGGCACCTTGTTAAGGATTAACCTCTTTGAATTGTAAGGTAGGTTGATTATAGCTTATTTTGTGTATTGCAAGGAAAATCTTAGAATTAGCTAAGAAAATTATTCCAATTAGCTAATAAAGCCTACATTCATGATAGTTCCCTGGGTCAAAGCCTCAGGGGATGTTGGGTTGATTATGTGAAGTACAGTATAGAAGCGTGAGGTATTTGTTCACTTATGTATGCGGTCAGACTCTTGTGAAGAGTTTGTGGAGACTAACAATTTGGCGATCAAATGAATAATTTAAGCTGGTTTTAAAAATACATGTACCATTCATGTACTTCTTAGATTGGTTTTGGAGCTGAGCTGCTGACTGAAAGTGGGGTGGTAAGAAGTGATGGGACATGAGAATTTTGTCGAAGCCAAGAGCTGAATCTGACTCTTTGGGGGTGTTCAGGGGCTTTTCAAAATGGAGTGTTTGTGATTGGTTTCACTTGCAGAATAACCAGGCCCACTGGTGTTACCTGACAGCTGTGGGCCTGCTGGAGGCGGGCGGGAGAGCGAGCACGCTGGTAGTCCGCTATGTGGAGTAGCGGTAATGGCTGCCCTCTGAGGGCCCTGGGTGTCAGCCCTTCCATCTCTGCCCAGTCCCCCATTTTTTTTTCCAGTCCTCCATTTTGCATATTGTGTTTTCTAGGCCTGGAGCAGCACGAGATGAGGAGAGAAAGGAAGTTCTGACCAGATTTTGATTGGCTTAGCGTGGAGGTTGGACACTAGTCATGTGAACAGAGGCTGGAAAGGGGGGGAGGGTAGCACCTACTACTTGTATCTTTTCTCTCTCTCTTTTTCTCACACACACACATGTACACACACAAATATGTATTATTTCTCCAGTTGTGAACATAGGAGGACAAGTCTGGCAAAGGAACATGGAGACAACTCAGTGATGTCTGAACTTGCGGCTGGGGCCTTCTACCTCATCACCATATGGACTCAATTCTTTCTCTTGTTTCATTCCCTTATTCTTTCCCTGCTTCCCATTTAGAGCAGATAAACCCCATAAGAAAAAAGAAACCATGGTCCCAGACCTCAAGGCAATTATGCCATGTTTGTAGAAACATCGCCCCCAAATTCTTTCTGTAATGAACATTGGGAGGAACATGACGAAAATCAGGGACCGAGGCAAGCTGATGTATTATTAATTGCTAAGAAAAAGAGAGGAGCCACTTTTGTCCCCCTTATAATTACTTATTATTCTGATGAGCTGAAATTGGGAGGGCACAGTTGTTTCTTCCATAAAATACACTCCCTCCCCAAGATTCCGGTAGACCAAATCCTTGCTCCAATAATTCAGTCCTATGAAATTTGATGCAAGCTATTTTCCCCACCACATGAAGTTGAAGAAAGCTCATCTTGATATTGGCCTAGATCCACAATCTCTTTAGGATTCCCTCATTCGTCCACACTGGGGGTATTTAAGCAGCGAATGCTTTCTGCAAATATGTGCACAGTTCCACGAGCAATCCTTACTGCCTCAATTTGGATTTTATGTCTTCGTTTGCAAGAAGCCTTTGCCCTCATAAATGAGCCTGGGGCCCTTCGCTACAGCGGTTGGAGTGCTCTCTCACTAATGTTGTTTTGATAATGATTGAAGCATTAAAAAAAAAGTTGTTCTTTATTTTCAATCTTTGCATTGCCTCGTTCCCTAAATTTAATTTACTCGGATGTGCTTAGTAAAATGGGGCAGCACAATCGTTTTTTGTTTCTGCTTAATTAATTCATTTTGAAAAACTCCACTAAAAGATTTTTGTCTCTTTTTCTTCTCCCCTACCTCATAATAATTACTATGATAATACTACTAATGGCAATTTATTAAATGCCTGCTATATGATGCTTACTTTTACATAATTCTCTCATTGGAGTTTCCCAGCAGCTCTCTGAGGTTCCTACTGTAATTATCTCCACTTTACAGATGAGGAAACTCACTGATGCCTTGGCTTCTTCCGGGCCATCATCTGACATGGTCTTCCTAATTAATGTTTTATCCTCTCTCCGTCAGCTCTGCACCTTCAATTCTGGAGCTCTGTTTTCCTTGGAGGATGGCATTCTAACTGTCAAACGTGTCCTACCAGGAAATATTTGGGGGGATAGGCCTAGGAATTTTTTCTGTATTTTGGATGATTCCAGTCTTCCCCAAGGTACCCCTGACTTTGAGGGAGAACACGCTTCAGCTTTTCTGGAAGTTGCCTAACCCGCAAGAAGCTAGTTCAGCTTCTTCAGAGGGGAAAACTAGGGTGGTTAGGCAGAAGACATCCCTGCGCTCCTGGAATGCTATAAAGCTCCTGCTGAGGTCACTGAGAAATTCTCGGGCCCTCGTTCAGTACCCACTACTGTCCCACATTTGTGCGTGGTCTTTTTACAGGCTGGATTTTCTAGTTTTCTAGCAGGCGGTAGGTTAAGGAGTTAGGTGGAAGGATTATGGAAGAATGCCAGAGGGAGGTATCTATGAACAGCAAGAAGTTATGAGTGCCAGGAAGGGTGGAAGACATGAAAGTAGACTTGGGGGCTCACTGAGTGGGGCGGTCCGGAGGACATTCAGTAGAGGGGTATAACCTACGTGCCTCAGTAGCCCCTGTATTATAGGAGGGGCAATAGCCCGTGTCTGTAGTGACGGCTGCGAATCAATAAAGAAAGATCAAGTTACTTGAACCATTTTGCTTTTTCTTCACATAAAATATATTTGGGGGAGTATGTGTCTGAAAGGCAATGGAAGAAACATTGGGCTTGGAGTCAGAACATCTAAGTTCTAATTCTAGTTCTGTCTTGGTAAGCTTTATGACTACAGGGGTTTACTTAGACTCCATTAGCCCCAGTTTTGTGATCTACAAAATGGGGGCATTAGCCTCAGTTTTGTGATCTACAAAATGGGGGTAATAATTACAGTCCTGCTTATCTCCTAGGGGAGAGGTAGTATATATGAAAGTGTCTTGAAAACTGTAAAGCCCCGTGTCCCAGCGTTATTATCTCTAAGCTGTTATCTCGAAAGCACCGGGGGTGCCAGATAAATGGTGCATTTCCATTACAGACATGAGCCCCAGTAAAGCTGGAGGCCATGATGCAATTCACCCACGTTTGCCCCCTACAGAGGATATTCAAACAGCTTCCGTGCACAGGTGAGAGGGCACTTAGGTAAAGTAGCCTTTGAAAAAGGGGTTTGTTTTGTACCTTCTTAGATGTGAAACTGTGCTGTTCAAAATGTCAATACCGCCAAGAGCTAGCCTTTCTTCCCCAGCCTCCCGAAACTTCTCTTCTGGCCCCTATCGGGTATATTTTACACACAAACAAGCAGCTAGACTGGGAGGGGTTTGTCACGTTCAGGCCATACGTAGTTTTTTCAGGCCATATTTTAATTGCATTGTCTGGCCTGTGGAATCATGGCAGTGCTGGTTGGTTTTCTCCTACCTGTTTTCTATGGCAGAGATGACACATTTCCACATGGCGGGGGGCTGTGGTGGGAGGGGATCAGGGTTTCTGTGCTGCTATTTCTTCACTCCCTTGTTTCCCATTTCCATCTGCTCTTGGCAGTTCTTATACTTTTTTTTTTTTCTGTCAGATTCCTGTCTCTCCCACTCCCCCTAAATAAAATTGACCTTGGGTAGAACACCCTTTTCCATCAGCTCAGAGCAATTTCTCCAGTCATTTCTGCTTGAAATAACTGTTCAGGCAAAGCTTTTTTTCCTTCGCAGTTAATATGTGACTAAATAATTGCTCGAATGTTGATAAACATGTTTTTGAGATTCAATCATTTGTTCATTTAGTTTTTATAATGTTGCGGGGGGTTTTTAAGTTAGCACTGAGCAATTTTTCTCCATTTCACAATTTTTCCCCTTGACTAGTCTGACAGCTCTCCTGCGCATGCTCCAGCTGTGTGCAGGCGGAACCCCAGCGAGTCCCTGACTCTGACCACTGGCCATCCTGTCACAACCCTTGCTTCCTTGAAAATAATGTAGGGGAGAGAATAATCACGTTGATGTCTAATCAGAACTTAATTCATTTGCCAGAGCAAAATGTAATAACATTAAACTGGATAGAAGAATTTTAGGGACGCAAACCATGACCATGAGTCAGGTTATATAGCCTCAAAAATGTAAATTATTAATCAAACCACTCATCTGTACAGCAAAGCTCTAGTAATCCCATTATAAAAGGGTGAATTTCTCATCAGAGCTCAGAAGATGCTGGCTTTAATTAGTGTACTTTCATGGCGCTGACTCAAAGACATAGTTTGGTTACAAAGTTTTTAAAAATGCGATTCTTTAATTATTAGTGCTATGGGACAAACAATTGGAAACTGGGTGCTTAAAGTCATTTTCATTTCAAACTTAGAACTTTTGGATTCAAGTGGGTTTCAAAATTCTGTGGCTCTCGCAGAGCCAGAGGCTGGGGGAGTTGTAAACCTTTACTGTGCCCTCTTACTGATTTAGAAAAGTCAGTCATTAGGCTGAAAACTCTTTTTAATAAAAAGGGCTTAGAAAAATGACTCACTGTGCGGGTGGAGACTGTTCTGGGGCCAACATGAGGTGAGGAGATTACACAGATTAACTCTTTACCGCAGCCCATGCCCCTCGATTCAAGAGGGCACTGGACACACTCCCCATGGCTGCCATGCTCCCGCCCACCTTCTCACTAGTGGGCCCAACGAAGCAAATTAAAGGGCATTGTCCCTGTCCTCTAGAAGCTTCCAGGAAAAATACCACTTTTGCCTCCTGTGATTACTCCCCACCGCCCCCCCCCACTGGGATTTGTTTACTTTCTGAAAACATATGTTCCTCCTCCTCTTTCTGTCTCACTGAGTTGCAGTACCTGATATTGGTGTAATGAAGCATATGTTTGAGAGATTTGAATTCTCCTGTCAGTAGAGTGGAGGTAGAAACGATTTTCCTTGAAGCTGGAAGCAGTAATGTAGAAATTAAAAACACCTTTCCCTCTGTTGACTGTGAGAGGCCTCCAGGGGCTGAGTTGTGCCCCCATACCCCTCCTTTTTCCTCATCCGGGTTTCCAGTCAGGCACCAGGTCTTGTTTCTCCCTTCACATTCCCTCGCATCTTCTCCCTCCACCCCATTCCCCTCTGCCCTCTCTGGGTCTCAGCGGTCTCACAGAGTGCATACTGATGCCCGCTGGCCTGGTCTCTGATTTGAGTTCCAGGCTCCATCAGCTCACACCTAGACTACCAGCAAAGGTGGAACGAAGTGTCAGGCCTTTGGACTCTTCCTTTGGTTCCCCGTCCAGCTCCAGAGTGTGATGATTAAGAAGGCAGGCTCTGGGGTCATTTGGGCTGGGTTTGAGTGAGTCTGGGTGGGGATAGGTAGGACAAGTGGGGGTGACTGTGGAGAGAAGGAAGTTGAGGGCTTGGGCCTAGCATCAAGGCTTCTCTCCCAACATGTGCTGAGTTGGTGGGAATCAAATGGAAAGTCTCCTCCTTGAAAGTGTTCTATTGGCATCATCTCATTGAAACCTCATGGCAACCATCTGAGGTTGATACTATTATTAGCCTCATTTCACCTGGAAGAAGTGGGGCTTTTGAGAGACAAAGTGACTTGTCTAAGGTCAGCCAACAAATGGCAGAGGTGGCAATTGGGAACCTGGGAAGGCCAGCTCCGGAGCCTGGGCCCTTAACCACCATATATTATATATTATATATTATATATTGCCTCTGTGTATTTTGTTTCATGGTCATGGGCAACCTCCCCAATGAGCAAGGACCTAGCATGTCTGGAGGCAGGCGTTGTGGGGGATTGAAAGATAAAAAACACTTCCTGCTTACCTTCAACTTCTAGAAACCAAGACTTTTATACATGAATAACTCAGGTACAAGGCATCCTAAGAGAAATGCTGTGAGAAACATTTAGCACTCCCCAGTCTTCCATGGGGAGTAAGGGTAGATTTAGGTTTTGTGGGGCCCAAAGCTTATACATTCTAGGAGGCCTCTTTAAGAAAAAGAAGACAAAATAAAAGCTACAAAATGCCCCTGGCTCTTCCAGATGGAGGATCACAAGTGTGGGTCCCTGAAGCTTAGGTTTCAGTAGCTTCCCACGAAACCTGCCTCTGTATGGGAGTGTGAGGTTGGAGAAGATTAATTCCGACTAGAGGGTAGAGGTTCTTGGAGGAGATTGCCTGTATGAATTCCCCAGCAGACATGGCTCTTGATCAAAGAGAAGGGCAGGTGAGGGAGTTAGGTAAATCAGTGCACATCTTTTTCTAAATTAAATTAAAATTTGAGCATTAATAATTGCCTACCAGATACCAGTCTTGCTGGCCTCGTAGCATCTCAGCCTTACCCTCTCGAAAGAGCAAGATGCCTAGGAGACATGCAGAGAGGGGTGTAGTGTAACAGACGTGTGCTTGGGCTTCGGGGGGACTGGAGTCAAAGTCCCAAATCTGCTAAGTTCTCTCTTTGTGACCGAGAGCGAGTCAATTCTCTCTGAGCCATTAATTCAGCAGGGTTAATTCAGAAGAGGGCTGTGAAGAGCTCAACTCTGTATGGGTCTCTAGGAATCAAATGCAGGGCAGCCATTGTTTCTGTTATTCTCGGTTGTATGTTTGTCAGCATCATTGTAGATGAGGTAGAATATCTTTGCTCTGCAGCATTGATGGTGACATATCTGGCACATATACTTTATTAAAAAATGCTTTTCTGTGCTTTCATGTAATTATGATTCATATAAAAAAGGTTCCAGTATATTGACTCCTAATCGTATCACTCAGAAAATACTGCTTGTAACCTTTGTATGTGTTTTCTTCTTTTCTCTCTCTGTGTGTGTGTATATGCATGTACACGTGTGTGTGTGTGTGTGTGTGTGTGTACTTAAGACTAGATAGTATGCACTCTCTAAATAGTGCCCTAGTGGTCTGAATGAGTTAACATAACCTCAAGATCTAACTAGCAGTGGCAGACTCTGATTCCATTAGGAGAGGAAGGAAAACAAAAATGGTAAAATGCACCAGGATATTTATGATGCTTCCTCTTTTGGTGGAAGTTCTTTAGCATTAGTACTGGACCTGATTAACTGAAATGTAATCATTGGACTAGAACAGGTTCCACGGTACTCCCTCTCCTGGGATCCTGTGTGTTTCCTTTCTAACACTTACCAAGTTCGTAGTGATCCATGTATGGATATTTTGTTAACACGAGTCTCCTTTACTGGAGAATGATCTCTCTTGAGGGTAGGGCCTATGTGTAGTCTATCTCACTGCTATAGCTCCAGGTGAGATATTAGAAAATACTCACCCCAGGGGAGTGTGCACATGCACACATGCATCTATGCATATACAGAATTAAAAGAAATAATATCAATAGAAACAGATTTCCAACTCTTCTGCATCCTCTGCAGCAAGTACCACTAGGACCAAATAGAAAAAAAATACAACCTGTTACCTGCAGCATTTATTTTCAGGTTTTATTTATTTATTTTTATTTTTTTAGCGAGACAGAGAGTAAGCCAGGCATGGTGGGGAGGGGCAGAGGGAGAAGGAGAAAGAATCTCAAGCAGGCTCCATGCCCAGCATGAAGCCTGATGTGTGGTTCGATCTCATGATCCTGAGATCATGACCTAAGCTGAAATCAGAAGTCAGATGCTTAACCGACTGAGCCACCCAGATGCCCCTGTTTTTAGGTTTTAAACTTTACTCAGATAGAAGGTCTTGAGAGTGTAGCTAATAGGTTGAAGCTTTCCCGTTTTGAGATGAAATGTCCTATGCTATACCTGAGCTTCAGCCTCTGCTTACAGCCTCACCACTCCCTGGCTTGCTGGCTGTCTTTTCTTCCAGCCTGATCTAGGCTCTTCACAGAGCACTGTGAAGAAGGCTCAGTGCCATGGATTTATACTTTGTGACCAAGAATCATGAGACTTGCGACGCCTGTCAGCTTTTCCAAATATGCTCTTATGTGTCATTCCTGATTATAATGGCACTTAAAAGTAATAGAGCAAACTTTTGTTTAGCATATTCTTTTTTAAAAAAATAAGTTTTGGGGTGCCTGGGTAGCTCAGTGGGTTAAAGCCTCTGCATTCGGCTCAGGTCATGATCCCAGGGTCCTGGGATCGAGCCCCGCATCGGGCTCTCTGCTCAGCGGGGAGCCTGCTTCCTCCTCTCTCTCTGCCTGCCTCTCTGCCTACTTGTGATCTCTGTCTGTCAAATAAATAAATAAAATATTTAAAAAAATAAGATTTGACTACACAAATAAGTACCACAGGAGTCTGCCCTCCCCAGTTTGTGGTTTTACTTTCCATGGGGTCAGTTGCCCGAGGTAAACCCTAGTCTAGGATCAGATGATTCTCCTTCTGACGCATTGTCAGAAGGACAGTAGTAGCCTAACACCATAGCACCATGCCTATGTCACCCGTCTCACTTGATCTCGTCACATGGGCATCTTATCATCTCACATCGCCACGGGAAGAAGAAGGGTGAGTACAGGACCATCAAATGCTTTGAGAGAGAGCCCACATTCATGTAACTTTTATTACAGTTTATAGTTGTTATTCTATTTTATTATTAGTTGTTGTTAATCTCTTACTGTGCCTAATTTATAAATGAAACTCTATCATATATATGTACGTGTAGGGAAACGTAGAGGGAAAAACATAGTCTGTCTAGGGTTCAGCCCTATCCATGTTTCAGGCACCCACAGAGCATCTTGGAATATATTCCCATGGATAAGGAGGGGGACTACTGTACATGTTTATTGGGAAAATGAAAAAACACAAACAAAAAAGTGGAAAATAAAATTACTTACATTTTAGCTCCCAGAGGATAAGTACTATTACCATTTTGGTATATAATCTTGCATACTTTGGTTCAATATTATACATATATAGGTGTATGTATATATTTTTCAAAAATGGATTATATAGCTTTCTCATGTGATATAGCCTCTTTCCATGTCAATAATGTTTATCTATAATACAATGTAGTATTGTACAAACATAGTATTTAGAGACCACATAGTACTTAGCCCCATGGCTGTCTCACATGTTATTAGTCCAACCTTCTTTAACTGCTAGAAATTTAGGGTGCTTTCAGTAAACTGTAGTGAGATAAATAATGTTCATATAACTGAATATTTATGCACATCCTTAATTATTTACTCAGGATAATTTCCTGGAACTAGGATTGCTGGGTCAGAGGCAATATAGTTTTTAAGGTTTCTCACATTTATTTCCTTTTTTTGCCTGACCATTTGCCATTTTACGGTAATCCTACTTTGGGTGAAAAATAGTACTCTTTGGTTACTAGGGAGATTTGATGGTCATATGTACTTTTTATTTTGCGAGTTTTGTTGTTAATATTCTTTTATCATTAAAAAAATAGCTATTCATTATTTCTTATTGAGATGTCCCTTTCTTATTGATTTGTAAGAGCTCTTTATATATTCAGGATGCTAACCCATTTTGTGTGTTATTAATTGCATTTACTGATTTGTTTATTAGATTTTTCATTTTTTATGGGGGTTTAAAAACACCTTCAGTCAATGTATCAATGTCTTCCTTTGGTTTCCAATATATTCTTTGATTATTTATCGATTGGTAACAGCTTTGGCATGAATCAAAGATGTGCTCTATTTCCTGTTCTGATACTAGCTATGTGAAAATTGGTAAGTAATTTAGTGACTCAGTTTGTTTTTGTATGTGCAAGATAACACCTGACCTGCCAACCTGCCAGAGCTTTTATGGATCAGAGGAGGTAAGGTTTATGAAAATGCCTTCAACATTTAAAGGATTATTTTTGTTGTTATTCAGCTATCCCCTGACATTGACTATTAATCTGAATAAGTTCATATTTACTTTACTGAAAACAGCATTGCCTTTCCTTCCCCTGGATCTGAGACCTTTCTGGCCACTTAGTAGGAAGTAGTCTTGGTCTAGAAGTACACTGGAGTCTGTACTCTGGTAGTTGGAGAGGTGCTCAGAGGGTGGTGAAATGTTGCCTGCCATCAGTCTCTGCCTGGAGCATGGATTCTGGGCATCCATCCCACCTTCCCAGCTGGGGAAATGGGCTCTGGAACTACTCTTTGATGTAGTATGTGTGTTTACTTCCACATGCCCCCACCCTTGAAGTATAGTTAACAAAACCCATTCAGTGAGGCCAAAGTGTCTGTTCCTGTCCAATAGAGTAGTAGGTGGGGGAAAACCCAAAAGCCTTCTGTTCATACTCCTATTCCTTGGGGACTAGAAAAACAGTACTCTTTCTAGCAATTAATATTTGAAACAGATACACTGGCCTATCAGATAAATCAATGGTTTAGCACAGTTTTGTGGTACACATTCTGGTAAGAGTTGTTTATTGGGACAACTTTTTAGAGTTGTTTATTGGGACAACTTTTTTTTTTTTTAAACCATGAGGTGACCATAATTCCCCCTCTCTAAATGCCAGATTAAAAAAATCAGAGAGGCAAGAAAAATAATTAAAATATCTCATGCATCAAAGTAATCATTAGTAGAAAAACAAAGTATGTTCTTTCTGGCAAGCTCTGCCAGATGGTTGAGATGGCTTATAGTAGGAGAAGATGCTTAAATGATGCATGTATTATTTCAAATATAACCTTGAGGAGTTTTGTTTTTGTTTTGATGGGAGGGGAAGATAGTGTATGCTTTCATAACTCAAGCCTTCTTGAAGGTCAGAGGCCTCTGGAAAGTTGGTGAAGTTAGATACTTGAACTCATCTGAGTCATTTCCATGCAGGAGAAACGAGGTTAGCTTACTGAATGTCTACTGTGTGTTAGGTTTGATTTACCTTGATAACAGTAATAATACTGTTAGGTATGACTGTTGCAATTTCACAAGAAATGGGAACTGGAGTTAAGAGCTATTAAGCAATCCGCCTTAGGCCACATAATCAGTAAGTGGCAGCATTAAGTTTCTAACTTCAAAGTCATTGAACCACACTGTCTTCCTTGGCCTTAGAAGACAAAAATAAGCCTTAGCAACTCATAAAATGATCATGATCAGGGCGCCTGGGTGGCTCAGTCGGTTAAGCATCTGACTCTTGGTTTTAGCTTGGGTTGTGATCTCAGGGTTGTGAGATGGAGCCCCACGTTGAGCCCTGCGTCGAACTCCATGCTGGGCGTGGAGCCTGCTTGGGATTCTCTCTCTCCCTCTCCCAGTGCCGACCCCCCCCACCTTCAAAAATGATCATGATCATAGTTTGAAAAATAAAAAGTGCTGTTGGAATCTGTACAGTAATGGAGAAATAAACAAAATACCCCAAGAATGGCCCCCCAATTTTACTTGGTAGAAGGCTGCAAATTGCACTGCTGTGAAGCAGTTCTCTATAGGGACGCACTAGGGTGGGTTAACTGTACCCTGATGTTCTGTGGCATGTGGCAACCTTTCCTATTGCCTCATACGGAATCACATACACACACCCTTCAGAGTTCATTTTAGTACTTTTCAGCCTGACATGGAAAGGGGCTGCTACTCTGACAAACACGATCTGGCCAGATGTTATTATTTTGCACTACATTTAATTTCTTCCTGCCAAAGATTTAGACTTCTTTACCCTGATAAAGATCAGGGGAAATTGTCTGGTATTTACAAAATCCCATCCAGGCATATCTGTTACAATGTTCACTTAGCAAAGCTTATTAGATTATTAGGGCTTTAAACCCTTGGGCTCTTTCGTTATTGAAATTAAAAAAAGAAAAACCCAAACATCTTCAACAAATTTAAGTGGCATAATTAGACCCTGGACTTGTGTTACAGGCATTTGGAATTATGAAAATGATTTAAATAGTATTTGCTTCCTGAGAAACTTGCTGAGTTTGACAGGGATGAAAGGAAAGTGGTTATGCTCCTTTGGTCTCCCGAGTTAATGGGGAAAGTGATATCTGGAACCGAAATAAATTTGCTATAGTAGTATAGCGAAATTATTCCCATAAGTAGTTAGCCATACCACACAGGGCCTCTCTTTCTTGGCCTAGTTAAAATGCGGGCACCGCAATATTAGAGGAACATCTGGGTCTGTCACTTCCTTGCTGATGAAATCCATTTAGGGTAACACTGAACCGGACCCCTTAAACGTTAACTCTTGGCATACACCCATGCTCTACTAGGCATATGAAGATAGTACTAGACATATTCAGTATTTACAAGACATAGTAAGTTCTGGTTTGTATATACTGCCGTTTTCCTCAAGGGATTTCACTGTGCTTTGCATGCAACGATTATATTTTCCTGCATTTTCCAAGTTGGAAGTTGGTGGCCCGATTCTTACTTTTTCTAGGGTAGGAATGGAGGCAAGGGAGGGTTTGGGCCAGGGACTTGAAGGACTCAAGATTCAGAGCCAGTAACTGGTCAGGAACTTGAGCTGTGTGGTGTACGTAGGACATTGAGGCTGACTAGATGGCTTATTTGTTTTGGGGAGTGAGGTGGAGTGGCACTAATTCAAGCACCAAAATTTTGGAGTATCAAACTTTGCTTAAGAGAGAGAGACGACTGGGGAACTTGGCTAGGTCAGCTAAGAGAGCGCGCGACTGTTCATCTCGGGTCGTGAATTCAAGCCCCACATTGGGCATAGAGCTTACTTTAGAAAAAGAGCAACGACTGTTTAAGAACCCTGAATGGAAGTGTTCATTATATATGTCAACTTGAGCGTTTCCTTCTATCATATATTTACTTGGCATCAGACTTGGCTTTTAACAAATTATGAAAGCCCAGTTCCTTAGAGACTATGTTAGAAATGTCTCACAACTAAGCCGGACCATAGTTGGCCTTTTTCTTCTTATTTTGAAGCCCTTTATGGGAAAACCATAATAGCACAAACATACATACAGGCCATAAATGCTGAAATGGCAGAAGTGAACTCAAGGCAGGAGGTAAATATTTTGTAAAAATTAATGATCTAGACTGAACTCTTATTAACTCTGGCTCTGTTAATTTGAATATTGTGGTAATTTGACTTGGACTGAAGTTTACTTTCATCCCATTTATGAAGAAAGAATCTGATAAACAAATTAATAGTGTATATAAGATTTGCAGGAAGCCATGTTTAACTTGCTTGAAAGACTTGAATAAGCCCATTAATTAGCTAATTATAATGAGCTTTGCTTATTAAAGCAAGCCTAATGGAACCTCTACTTGGAAACACTTTATTAGTGAGTTTGAATTACTCCAGGTATGGAAAAATAATAAAAGGTAGTGTCATGTTTAAGAGAGTAGATTCCAGAATAAATTGACAGGAGCTTGAATCTTGTAACCTAGAGGAGGTCCACTTAACCTATCTAAGCTTCAGTTTCCTCATCTCTAAAGCAGGGACAATAGGATTGCCTGGGTGGTACAGTCCATTAAGACCCCGGCTCTTAATTTTGGCTCTGCTCGGGATCTCAGGGTGATGGGATCAAGCCCCGAGTTGGGCTCCACGCTCAGCACAGAGTCTGCTTGAGTTTCTCTCTCCTCCCTCTGCAGTCCCCAACATGTTCTTGCTCTCTCTCTCTCTCTCAGATAATTAAATTTAAAAAAAAATAAAACAGGGACAATAAATAATAGGACCTACCTAACCATTCACAGTTATGGGAAAGAAATGATATGACCCATGTGCAACTTAACTTAGAATGCCTGGTACATAACAAGTGTTCAATAAATCTGAGCCAGTGTTTATTTTTGAAAAGTAGTTGTAAATCACACTTCACTAACTTATAGTATCTTTTCCTTCATCAATTCAGATTAGTGAGGATGTTCCAGGGAAACATCCTATTTGTTGAGTTAGCTGTTCTGGAGTTGGAATGAGAGTTCATCTGGGGAAAGTAACTTAATAAATTGGCCTACGTAATCTATAGGCAATGTATACACATGGAAGGGGGATAATTTTCAGGTTCAATGTCCTTTTAGTTTCCCAGGAGGGAAATTCTGTTTGAACAGATTTTATGTTATAAGCTTAGTTATCATGAGTTTGTATTATGAAGTTATTTTGGAGCTTGAAAAATGCAAGATTTTAATATGTCTGAATATTTTACTATAACATTTCAAGTATTATTCCTTTTTGTTATCCTGATGACACTTCACTACAAAAATAATAGGTGTTAATTTTGGAAGAGAAATAAGTATATACTGGTAAATAAAACAATATAAACATCACCCTGAATCTTAACATTCAGAGATGACCATAGTCATGTTTCCTTTAGTTATTTTCAGGTGTGCCTTCGAATAAGGCATGGCTTTGTGATCACGAGATGGACTTGAACTTGAAAAATGGCATATAATTTTACATCTGAGAGTCCTCCTCAGATCTGTTTCTGTTGAGACCAATAGTAATACAGCACAGAGAATATGGCTTCAATTATCTTTCTAGGTCCATTCTAATTCAGAATTGACATTGTGTGTGTGCGTGAGAGAGTGAGATGGGGGAGGAGAGAGACAGAGACAGAGAGACAGATGCACACCGAGAGAGGACGCCTGCATCTGCTGGGTGGAGGTTTTCCCTGTTGTGTGGTCTAGTGACAAGAACACTGGACTAGGAGTAAGAAGATATGGCTTGTAGCTCTGACTCCAGCATGACTCATTGGACGACCTTACGCAATTAATTTCATTTTTCTGGGCTTTAGTTTTCTCGTAAATAAAATGGGAGGTTAGGCCAGATAATTTTTATAGCTGCTTGCAGCTCAAAGAGCCCGAGTTGGGTTTTTGTTTTGTTTTGTTTTGTTTTTAAATCAGACTTGCCTGTCTGCCTGGAAGAACCCAAGGCTCTGTGGATATCTTCCTAAAGAGAGGAGAGTGATGAATCTCAACCGTTTCTTTGGTGCCAGATAGACCAAAGGCTGTAATTTTTAGCCTATCAGGAGTTTGACTTTTGGAAGTGCTAAATCCTCCATTAGGAATAAATGTGGAAGCTCCAGGTTATTTATCGTTATTTACACTTTCCATTCATAACTGTGTCAAAGTCTCTGTCGACATAACTGTGTCAACGAGGTCAGCTTTAATCAGTTTAGTGGCGGCTAAGTCACAAATATATCAAATAGCCAGTCATGGTGCAGGAGTCCTCTACAGCCTGACTGAATTATTTATTTTGTTATGATGAAAATGTCTGGGCTTTATTGGGTTTTCTTTGAAGAACTTGATTTGGCTTGAAGTCTGGAAGAGAAAAGATCCGTGATTGTCTCTCGGATTTTTATTCTGCCTTCCTTCAAGGCTTTTCATTTTTCACAAGCCGTTGTTAGCACTTTTAAGTCAAGGTGAGAGAGCTGTGATATTTTTTATCCTAGGGGTTTAAGCATGTGTGAAAAACTTTTACCTTTGATTTCTTGTCCCGTTTCTGTCGTTTGGAAGCTGTGTGACCTTGAACTAACCACTTAACCTGTCTGAGCCTCACTTGCTTCATCTGTAGAATGGGGATAATCTTAGTCTTGCCTGTATCTCAGATTGTTATGGAACCCAATCAGATGATGATTTAGTCATCACACAGAGGTAAGGGTTTTTATTATTATCATTGAGTGTAGTGCTATTACTTAGGCCCTTAGTAGGTAGGTCTGACTTGATGGGACAGATAGGATCCTGAAAAATTACATGGAAGTCACTTTTAGGAATCAAAACTCTCCTATACCTTACATTATACCCTGATATATTACCCAGAAAATTTTGTCCTCCAGAGGTCATTCAAAAATTAAAGGATTCAGGGTGCCTGGCTGGCTCAGTTGGTAGAGCATTTGACTTTCGGTTTTGGGGTCATGGATTCGAGCCCCACATTGGGTTTCGAGATTACTTAAAAATAAAATCTTTTTTTTAAAAAAATTAAAGGATTTCAGGGCACCTGGGTGGCTCAGTGGGTTAAGCCACTGCCTTCGGCTCAGGTCATGATCTCAGGGTCCTGGGATCGAGTCCCCCATCGGGCTCTCTGCTCAGCGGGGAGCCTGCTTCCCTCTCACTCTCTGCCTGCCTCTCTGCCTACTTGTGGTATCTGTCTGTCAAATAAATAAATAAAATCTTTAAAAAAAATTAAAAAATAAAAAAATTAAAGGATTTCACAAACTTAAGATCATTTTCAACTGAAAAAGAGCTCATATTCAAGTAAAACATGAGCACCACAAATCATGTCAAATGCAGTGCTAATAATATAACTCCAGAGACTTTGAAAAGAGAAAGAATTCATCTCGCTTTAAAGATGCTCAGGACCTATCTGGGGATGGGATGGCATCGGGGAGTGGGCTGCTGGCATTGGGGGGGGGGTCAGTGAGAGGAGAGGACAGGAAGAAAAACACGTAAAATCTAGCTCTCCCGAGCAGTCCTCTCTGTGTCAGTCCACATAGCTCTTACCAATCCCCACTGCACACTTCTTACTCGTTTTCCACACGTCTTTAGTACAGACAGTGAAACTGTAGACGTGTGCCTTTGTCCTTAAAATAAGTTGTATGCTCGCTCTGAGAATCACTTTTGTTTCCTTTTTCCTTTTTTTCCTACAAAGCCATTCAGAGTCCCTGCTTACCAGCATAGCAGGAAAGAAAAGAGATAAATACCTAGGGCCAATTCAGAACACAAAGGAAGCAAGATTAGAAAATTGGGAAGTATGGAGAGAGAACATCCGAGTGGGGAAACATGGCCACCAGTCGGAAAGGCTGTCCGTTCATCCAGTGCATGATGTCATGTTTAAGTTGAGTCACGGCTAATTAACTTTCATGTGCTCAAGCAAATTTGCATGTATTGAGTATATGCTAACTGCGAGTGACATTTATGGAAAATTGAAGAGCTAGGTGGCTTTATTCCTGACGAGACAGAAGCCAGGCTCCCAGGAGGGATTTTTGCCAGCCTCTTCTAACTGCAAGCTCTTGGGAAACTCAACAGGTGGAGAAGCGCTGGCCTTGGAATCAGAACACGTAGATCCCAGTGTGGTTATTCTCTAGCCCTGGGACCTACAACCAGCTCTCTGAGGCCCTCAGGATCTCTTCCCAAGCCTGCCAGTGAGGCTAGGTTTCCCTACCACGCTGCTCCTTGCCACCTGCCTACAGCTCCACACTGCCTCCCTCTGCCCTAGGACCCACCACACTAGAAATAATGTGCTTTGGTTGAGGCAGGAGGGGCAAGGGGGATGTCTGTCCCCTTCACTGGACTGGAATCCCTCCAGGGTCTGGTTTAAGCTCCTCTCTGTCCCTACCCAGTGTCAGCGTTGGAAGGTGGATATACACAGTTGATTCTCAGTGGATGTTTGTGAGACTTGATGTGATTCCTCTAACCCTTAGGTTTCTCATCTATAAAATGGAGCTACTCTATGTTCAGCCTCTGTTAGTTGTGAGAATATGAACATTTGTACACAAAATTAGATGCTGGGGTACCTGGCTGGCTCAGTTGGTAGAGCGTGCGACTCTTGATCTTGGGGTGGTGAGTTCGAGCCCCATGCTGGGTGGAGAGAGGACTTAAAAATAAAATCTAAAAAAAATGCATATTACACTAAACAGCACTATACACACACTTCTGGAAAGGGTATTAGCAATTAGGGTCGTTATGTGTAATTCACATCTTAAAATATAGGGCTAACTTCTTAATGGAGTTTGGGAAAATTGACCTTTTGGAAGCGCAGTTTCTTTGTCCGAAGAGGTGAGTAGACTAGCACAACAGCTTCATCTGGGGTCCATGGATGGGATGCAGTGGGTCCT